>VYZP01052510.1:8891-35266 GCA_013400635.1 Hypocryptadius cinnamomeus | reverse complement strand
GGGAGCTGGGAACAGCTGGAGCTGGGCACAACGGGAGCTGGGCACAACGGGAGCTGGGCACAATGGGAGCTGGGCACAACGGGAGCTGGGCACAACGGGAGCTGGGCACAATGGGAGCTGGGAACAGCTGGAGCTGGGCACAATGGGAGCTGGGAACAACTGGAGCTGGGCACCCCCAGTCCTGCAGCCAGCAGGGGCCAGGGCTGCTGGGATGACCCTCCCCTCATCAGGAGCACCCCAAAGATGAGTTCAGGTCACTGTGACGGGGTGAAAAGCCCCAGTAAAGCCCAGCTCAGTGCAGGGGGATCTCCAGCCTGGGCTGGGATTTGTGCTGGTGCACAGCGGGGTCTGGCAGAGTTTTACCCACTCAGGACTGGCATCTCCTCACCAAACTTCATCAAGAAAAACCTCCCAGACTCCTCAACACACTCAACACAGCCAAAAGCAGCAGCATTTCAGCCCTGAGAGCCTCAGCCCTCCTGGTCACGCTCCCCTGAGCCGGCGTCAGGTCTGCTGCAGGCAGCTCCAGACCTCCAGACAAGCTTGGCTGGCTCCACAGCAGAGCCACAGCTTTGTTTTGCTGCTGCACGACCCAGGCTCTTGCTTTTATTCATGAGAGGAGCCCCCGTTCCGGAGCAGGAGGGGAAATGAGATGATCTGCTTCTGCTTTTCACTCATTTCTGCTGTTTAAAGACTGTGCCCATCACCCCTGGCACTTGATCCAAATCAACCTCTCCCCTGGGCCTTTCTTCTCTGCTTTTTTTTTTTTTTTTTTTTTAGCAGAAGAATCAAAATGTAAATTAAACTGGAAAGGGGGAAAAAATAAGCCCCCTCCAGGTGCCCCCTTCTCCTCGGCGTGGGGACGGGCACAGATTATATCCAGCACCACATGACCAGGGCCTGTATTTATGTGTCAGAGTGTAAAACCCACCCTGCTGAGCTGCCTTTTCTCTGCCTGGGGCTGGGGGCTTCTGCTCCGCGTCTCCTCCAACAGCCCCACAAAGGGGATTAAGGAGAGCCCCTCAGCCCTGCAGAGTAATCCATCAAATTATCCCTTGTTGGCGTTGCTGTCCTCTTCAGGGGAAAAAGAAGAAAAAAAAAAAAAGAAAAAAAAAAAAGAAGAAGAAAAAAGCCCTCCAAAAGCTTTTAAAGGCACTGAAATTACACTTGAGCCTGAAACACTCCACCCAGCTGCTGGAGCCCACAGCACAATGGGCTGGTTGTAAAGGGGATCCCGGCAAGTGAGGAGCAAGGAAAAAGAAACGGACACTTAAAAAGGGCAGCGGCCTCCCCACGGCTGCAACGCCAACAGGTGCTTCAGACCCCCCCTGCCCAGAGCCTGCCGCAGATCCAGCCCTGCAAGGCTGCCTGGGCACCCCAGTCACCCACTGAGAGGGAATTTGGGGTGCTGGGATGGGTTTGCTGTGCCCTGATGGAAATGCCCTCAGCAGAGGTGAGGCTCGCAAAGGTTTGCACTTGTGGGAGAACCCAAATTGCTCCTGCAGGGATTCCAGACCTGTCACCCCCTGTCCTCGCTGTCCCCAGAGCCCTGGGACTGGACAGTCCCTCAAACCCCCAGCAGGACTGTCCAGGGCTCAGGGCACCTCCACCAGTGACCCCAAAGCCAAACCACACTCACCAAAACCCCCGAAATCTGCTTTTCCTTCCACTGCAGGCCCCAAAACTGCACAGGAGCTGCTGTGCTGCTCCTCAGCACTCTGTTTGAGGGCTGAGTCCTCCCTCTCCACCAGCCCTGCCTGAGCAAGCACGTGGGATTCCCTGGGTCTGCACGGCTGAAATCTTGTGGGGAAAATTCTCAGCAAAACAGGGATCAAAAAGTGCTCACCCCAACAAACTGGAGCTGGGAAAAGAGAAGAGCAAAGCGGTGCTGGTGGCACTCAGAGCACCCACATGGCCACAGGGGCCAGCTCAGCACTGAGCACCCGACACAAAACTCCTGACTTAAAAAACCACCAGTGCTGAGTGAGAGAGAAGCATTTCCCCATCTGTCACAGGGAGGGGACGAGCAGCCAGAAGCCCTCACTGCTCTGCTCTTGTCAGCCCTCCTGTCTGCTCACATGGCTGGGAAAATGGGAAGTGAAACTGCAACTTCTGGTTTGCAGCTGGAGCAGAAGTGCTGTGAGGGGACATCTGACCCTTGGCAGGCCAGCTCGGGCTCCTCTGGGGCTTCCAGGCAGCTCCAGGAGCTCTGCCCCATCATTCCTGGCTTCATCTGGAAAATGACAGTCACGGGGCCAGAGGAGTCTCAGGAGTGGCTTTGGGGTGGAAAGGACAGTTCTGGTGTCTGAGCAAAACCCAGGGGCCAGAGCAAAGGCAAGGCAGGACACGAGGCTGCAAATCCAAGCCCTGGGCAGCGGAGCAGCTCATGGTGGAGTTTTAGGAGGGATGAGGGGTGCCCCTGACCCCAAACTGTGCCCACACAGGGGTCAGGCAAATTCCACCCCAGCAGGAGCCACCAGCACCCAAAACTGAACTCCAGCCATCCCAGCTTTTGCCAGGAGCCTGTTCCTCGGGAGAAAAAGGGAACAACCCCAACTCCACACATCCTCCAGGCACACACTTCCAGAGCCCCTCTGGCTGCAAATTTTGGGAGCCTGACCTCGTGCTCTTCCTCAAAGGAGGCATTTGGAGCCCTGGACACACACAAGGCCCTTCAGGGTGCTCAGGCCATCCCTCCATGGCAATTTTCTGCCCCACAATCCCAGTTATTTGTGTCGCTGCCCGAGAAGCTGGATGCTAACAGATCCCTCAGCCAGCCCTCTGACCTCCCCTGGCAGGTTGGGGGGTTTCTCCCTCTCTGTTTTCTGTCTGGAAAATGAGGTCATGGCTTTGAAGGAGACAAAAGAGCCTTTGCAGGGTGAGGAATAGCCCCGGGACAGCTGGGAGAGCTGAGCCCATCACTCACAGCCCAGGGCCAGCCAGGCTGTGCCCAGAGCTCTGAACACCCCCCTGGTGTCCCTGGCACGGGAATGGGCAGGGGGAATGTGCAAAAAGGAGGGAATGAAGCAAAACTCTCTAAATATTTTAAATTGGGAGCTGCTCTGAGCTCTCCTTGTCCCCTCACCCATTTTCACCCTCCCAGTGTGGCTGTGGAGGGGAGTTTATGCCAACGTTCCAAGGGATTTTCTGTCACACCAGCACCCTCTGCCAGAGGGGAAGGTGTGCAGGGAATAATGGGAATTTTCTGGGGTGTTTTAAGGGCAAAATCCACAGCTCAGAGCTGCAAAAAAAAGCAGTTTCACGTGCCTGGGGTAGCAAAAGCTGCCCAGGCTCTGCCTCCTGCCTGCAGCACATCAACCCCTCGGGGTTAAAGAGGGGCCTCAGATCACTGCTGGAGCACAGGGAGACTTCTCCTTATCGTGACAGAGCAGCCACGAGGCCTGGCTCTGAAAACAGCAGATTCCACCATTTTATTTTTGCCTGATAATTGCCAAGATAAGGGGCAATCAGATTTTTATTTTCTGAGGCAGATAAGTTTCACTGGAAGGTCTTGATGGAGAACTTAAGAAGCTTTTTCCTTTCCCCCCTTCTCACTATCAGTTTAATGTGCTATGGACTCACAACATGCAGGAGTTTAACATTCACCAAAACAAACACAGCAGTGAGGAATATCTGGAAGGGAAATTTTCCACTTTTTTCAAAAAAAACAAGGCTCAAAGCTGCCATTTCTACAGGAGGTGGATGGAGTGAGGCATTTTTACCACCCCCTCACTCCCCACCCAAACAGGAACCTCACTTATTTTAAGTCCTGGAAAGAACATCAGCCCTAAATAAATTATTAGCTTTTTACTAATTAGGCATGGGGTTCAAGTTCAAAGCTGCCTGGATTTTGCAGAGCCCTCTGAGCAGGGCTGCTGAGGGGTTTTGTGGCACAGGGCACAAGGGGGACAGGCAGGAAAGAGCTCTGAGAGCTGCAATTTCTCCGTGTTTGCTGTTAAAAACAGGAATGGAAGTTTGTGCAGCGAGCATTGAGCAGGGGCAGGATTTTCTCTCCACGCCAGGCTGCCTCTTGCCATTATTTGCTGGGGTAAAGTTCAGAGAGGCACAAATGAGGCACAGAGATCTCTGATATTCCTGCAGTGTGCCCTGGGCACACGGCCAGGGCACCTGGGGCTGGCACCCAGCACCTTCGTGGGCCATGCTGGCTGTGCCACCAGCCATCCAGAGGGACAGCCACACTCCCTGCCTTGCCCAAAAGGCTCATCTGTGGGAAATGGATTTCTAGAGAGTCCTTAGGGCCTGACAGAAGGCCCACACAGTATGGATTTGTATGCAAACTTTATGGAATAGCATCTACAGCATGGTGTGGCAAAAGCTGATAGGCCGAGAAATGCTTAGAGTGTTTAGTAATTAGGAAATAGTTAACTTCTGATTGTGATGGCATGAATTATAGCACCTGTATTGTCTCACCCTTCTCATGAGACTGAAAATGGAACAGAAGTTTTTAAAACACCTCTCAGTTGTCCCATCTCTGGGTCAGGAAAGGGAATAGTCCAACAGTGATCCTCTGCTGCCAGCCCTGGGATGGATGGGAGGGTCTGGGGCAGCACAAGCACAGCCTGCTTGGAGAATCAGAGATGAAAGAGGCCCTGTGGAATCACCCTCCCAACAGCACATCCTCCAGCCTCAGTGGAGGCATCTCAAGCACTGAGGCTGCAGGAATTTCCCCTGAAACAAAATCCATGGGCTAGAAAGATTTAATAGCTGGGAAGTGTCCGTCCTTCCTTCCCTCCCTCCCTCCAGCTATCCCCGTGTCATTCCTGCGCTCTGCTTTGGATCTGCACGCTCAGAGCCTCTCCAGCCTCTCTCCAAACCCAGCTCAGTCAGTCCTGTGAAAAGCCACCCTTGCAGGCCCATTAACTGCTCACTGGGCCTTGGCCAGGGCACAGCAGCCTTTTGTCCCAGCGCTGCTCCAGATGCTCCCGGCACACGGAAACGTTTGTCACCAGCATTCCCAACAGGAATGGTTTGTCACCAGCATTCCCAACAGGAACTGCTTGTCACCAGCATTCCCAACAGGAATGGTTTGTCACCAGCATTCCCAACAGGAATTGCTTGTCACCAGCATTCCCAACAGGAATCGCTTGTCACCCACATTCCCAACAGGAATGGTTTGTCACCAGCATTCCCAACAGGAAGGGTTTGTCACCAGCATTCCCAACAGGAATGGTTTGTCACCAGCATTCCCAACAGGAGCTGTTTGTCACCAGCATTCCCAACAGGAACCGCTTGTCACCAGCATTCTCAACAGGAATGGTTTGTCACCAGCATTCCCAACAGGAACTGCTTGTCACCAGCATTCTCAACAGGAATGGTTTGTCACCAGCATTCCCAACAGGAATGGTTTGTCACCAGCATTCCCAACAGGAACCGCTTGTCACTAGCATTCCCAACAGGAACCGCTTGTCACCAGCATTCCCAACAGGAATGGTTTGTCACCAGCATTCCCAACAGGAATGGTTTGTCACTCGCATTCCCCAATGCACAGGAATTGTCACCAACATTCCCAAAAGGAATTGTTCGTCACCAACATTCCCAACAGGAATTGTTTGTCACCAACACTCCAAAACATACAGGAATGGTTTGTCACCCACATTCCCAAATACACAGGAATAGTTTGTCACCAGTGTTTCCAGCAGGAACCATTTGTCACCAATGTTCCCAAATGCACAGGAATCATTTGTCACCCACATTCCCAACAGGAGCTGTTTGTCACCCACATTCCCAATAGGAATCATTTGTCACCCACATTCCCAACAGGAATCATTTGTCACCCACATTCCCAAACACACAGGAATGGTTTGTCACCCACATTCCCAACAGGAATCATTTGTCACCCATATTCCCAACAGGAATCATTTGTCACCCACATTCCCAAAGGCACCTCTGCAGCCCAGCAGCAGCAGCAGCCACACAAAGCCCTCCCCTGTCCAGCCACGAGCCGGTACCTGGCACCACAGCCCGCTGCCACTGTCCCCTCCTTGTCCCTTTGTGCTCCACTCTCTGGATTTATGAGCCGTGCCGACCTCCAGGGAAGCGCTCGCCCCGTGACCACAACAATCCTTTATTCTCTGTGCACAGCTCCCGAGGCAGAGTTTGGGAATTGGTGCCAGAACCCAGAGCGAGGAAGGCAGTGCTCACAGGGAGAGCTGACAGGACACTCCGTGTCAGCTCTGGAGATGACCAAAAACCACTTTGGGTATCTCCTCTCCACACTGAAGTGACCCCACAGCGCTGGGAGAGGGGAAGGAACAGGAAAACACCCTGGAGCAGTGGCAGATCCAGCCCTACATTCCCAGACCGATGGAAAAGGCACAAAATCACCATCAGGGATAAAATCACTCACAAAGTCCAGTTAAAGTGGAGGGGTTTGGTCACACCCGCTTCAAATCCCACCCAAGAGCCAGCTCTGCTCATTAATCCTAAATTAAGAACAGGGAATTGGGATGCAAATCAGCATCAGAGCTGAGGTCTGAGCCTCACCTCAGCCTCTTCATGCAGCAGCTCAGATCCCAGCAGGATTCACTCCTAATGTTTGGGAAGGAAAGTGTGATCCAGGGATTTTCTTGCATGCCCCATTTCACCCAAAGTCTCAAGCCATAAATCTAAAGCAGGATTTCGGTGCTGCCCACAACTCTGTGCACATTATTCCTGGAGCTGGCTCCAGCCTGCTCTGTGAGAACATTAATGTCTTCTGAGTGCTGACAACCTGCACGGATTTGAGTCACTGCACTCATTATATTTCTGTTTTTCCTGAAGTCCCAGCTCCTGCAGACAAACCACCACGGAGAACTTCAGCTCCCAACAAAACAAAGGTGGGGGAAAAACCCCAAAACAGCTCCTTTGATTGAAAGGAAAAAACTTTCACACCTCACAAACCAACCCCAGCGCCTGGCATTGTTTTATTTTCAAATAAACCTCATTACTTTGCCAGAGGCCATCCTTAAACCTCCTGAGTACTCCAGCCCTGGCCAGGATGAGAATTCATCAGCAAGCCACCAAAAGCTGGCTCTGAAACCCCCAGATCAACAACCCACAAGGTTTCCCTGGGTGAAGGACGGGGCCAGTCCTTGGGATGTGGACTAAGAACATTTTCTTTTAGCTCCTGTGCAGCAAGAGGAAGAAAAAGGGTTCAGAGCAGCAACCCAGGCACCTGCTCCTTGCTCTGTGTGTTCCAGCCCCCAGACAAAGGAGCCTTTGGGACCACATTCCTCCTTATTTTGCCAGACAATATTCACGGGGGTCTGTTTCTCCTCTTCTGCAGGCTGGCAAAATGTTAAGCAAATATTTGGGAACGGCGAGAGGAACTGACATTTTAGGATATGAAAACAAGGAGGAAGGGCACAAACTGGGGGGACCTCCAAGGAACACCATGCAGGCAAACAGGGATGAAATGGTGGCCTCAGGGTCCCACTCTCAGCTTTGTTTTCTGAACAAGCAACCCCACAGCTCAGTGGGTTGGGCACATCAGCAACTTCTGCAGCTCCATGACACAGGATCAGCCTCTTCCAGCAGTGAGGAGCAACAGCAGCACAAGGAGCAGGACAGGTTTCACATCATCAGTCTGAGATAACCAAATGCTGGGGCACAGAACTGCTAAATAATCCTGTATTTTCCCTGTTTTCCTATTCTTTTCTTTATGGTGAGTGCAAGATTGTGCAGATCCACGCTTGACTACCTTGCAGGGGTGGTTTTAAAACTTCCCTCTGCTTCTGAAAAGTCAGGATTCCTCCCTGAGGGTCTCCATCCCCCTCCTCAGCTGAGCTGGGGGTCCCTGCTCTCACATGGACAGGCTGCATGTCTGATCTTTAGCAATCAGAAACCAAGAAATCAGCACTGAGAAGAGCTGACAGCTGCTCACGAGCTTCTCATGACTCCCTTGCTCCACATTCAGCTTTAATCATGGGTGGAACACTGCTGAGGGGTCACAAGACTTGCCAGGGTGGCTGTTTGGGCTGGGTTTTAGCTGTTTGGGCTGGGTTTTAGCTGTTTGGGCTGGGTTTTAGCTACCAGGAGCTGTCCTAGGCTGGCTGCCCACTCCAGGAGCCACAGGGCACCATCACCTGATGGAATTATTTCCAAACAGAGGAAATCCAGCCCATTTGGGGTTTGTATCCATCCCTACTGCTCTCCCTGCTCCTGACAAGGCTTCACACCTCCCTGCTGACCCCAAGCACCACCTCCCATCCCTCTGCTCCTTTCCCTCCTGGCTCCCTCAGAGCCTCAAATCCATCAAAAACCTCCCCAAATTTCACCCAACCAAGCCAAGCTTTGCTTTGCTGTTGCCTCAGCCATGATGAGGAGACAGCAACTCATTAAAGAGCACCTAAAGCAGCCCCCAGCAGCCACTCCTGGGGGATAAACACAAATTCAGAGCTCTGATTTTGAGGATTCTCACACTCAGGAAGGCTCAGCCATCCCCACAGTGAGAAAAGCACTGCAAACCTCTGAAGGGAGTAAATCACAGGAGCAAAACAGACCCTGAGCACAGCACTAAGGTGATTTTTTAATTTTATTTTTAAGAGCCTGCATTCCCAATGCCATCAAGAGGCACAAGGGCCCAGCCATCACCCTGAGCTCCATGCTGAGGCTTGGGCTGAAGAGAAAAGAGATGAAACTCAGGCAGAAAAAACTAAAAGCACCCCTCCTCCCCTCCCCAGCACTGCCACTTGAGTGCTCCAGCGAAATAAACAGTTTGGGGAAAAGGTTACCAAGAGTTTATGCTAAACATCATTTCCTAGGGACTCTGGGGAAGATAAAGTAGACCCAGGGCTGAATTTTTTAACTCAGGGATCAGGCCAGTGATTCCAGCCTCTCCCAGCACAGACATGGCCAAAAATCTGCTGATAAAAAGGAATTTTGCTCCTTTTTGCTGCTGGTGGAGCTTGTCTGGAGCACGTGGAAGCATCCACAGGCGCTCACAGGAGATGGTGCTGGTTCTGCACAGCCACCACCCTCCTGATGCTGGGGGGCACATGGGGGTTCACTGGGACCTCGAGAAGAGGACACAGCACCCACAGAAGTCACCACAAAGTCCCTGTTTGTAGGGGAATATCCCCAAAGCAGCCACAGCAAGGAGAATTTCCTCCCTAAATCCCAAGATCCAGGGATTTATATCCCCTGTAAAGCTCTTATTTAATTTGCTGATAATTCTGGAGATTCTTGTTATCCATATCAAATTTCTAATCCTTTTTTTTCCACTCCCAAATCCCATCAGCCAAGCGCTCTTGGCTTCCACGATGTTCTGTGGCAATAAAATCCAGAGTTTTAGGCACAGCCTGGAATCCCAGGGTTGGCAATCTGGCTCCAGTGCCACTCCCCACCAGGGGAAGGAGCTCTGGATGATGCCAGAAAGTTCAGGCAGCACCAAATATTTAAAAACAAAAAAGAAAGAAAGAAAGAAAATTGCAGGTGGGGTGAATAATAGAAAAGGTTTCAAGGCTGGTACATGTTTTTCAGGAGTGTCTGCATGACTTCAGTGCCCAGGTCATTTGGGTACTTTTGAAGTTCTTACTCATGTTCTATTTCTATAAATTCGGAGATATTCTCATGTTACACACGTAAAGGCAGCTCTCCTGAATCACACCTAGAACCACAACAGGGCAAAAATGGGATTTTGAGCCTGGCCACTTTCTCTGTGCTGCTCGTGAGTCTAACAGGTCCAGGTGAGCTCCAGGAAAGCTGTTTCCCTTCCAATTCTATGTTTGCTTGTAACATAAAAATGAAAATCGAGCATTTTGCCAGGTCTGGCCATCACCAGCATAAAATTAAAATTTATTTCAGTGCTTCTCCCTTCCTCCTAAAGCTGTCATCCGTGAGAAGACAAATGAGTCGGGTAGTTTATGTTTATCATAAACAACTCCAGCGTTTTACCACCAAAACCTCGAGCCCTGCCAAAGGCAGGAATCCCTGGAATTATCCCCATTTTATATCCATTTAGGATTATTAGGATTTAGGATCCATTATCCCCATCACGGCATTTAGGGACGGCTTGAGGCAGCAGAGCCCACTGAGCTGGAGGGGAGGCACCAAACCCAAACAGAACCGGGGGTAATGACAATTCCCTTTGCCCTGAGGGATTCTAAGGATTCACTGACCTGTCCCCGCAAGTCCTCAGGATTTCTGGGCGTCCATCCCGCTGCCCCAACTCTCTGCCCGCTCAGGAATCTTTCAACCCCCGCGGGCGTCCCTGCGAGGATGAGGAGTTTGGGAAGAGCTCGGCNCCCCGCGGGGAAAACAGCTCCGATCCCGCAGCACCGATCCCCGCAGCCCCGCGGGAACAACAGCCCCGATCCCGCAGCCTCACAGGGACAACGGCCCCGGTCCCGCACCCTCCGCTGGGAGAACTGCCCCATTCCCGCAGCCCCGTNCACCCGGGGAGGGCAGGACACACCCGGGGAGGGCAGGACACACCCGGGGAGGGCAGGACACCTCCCGCAGCCCCACCTGCGGCCGCCCCTGCTCCGCTTCCCCACGCGCGGGGCTTTTTTTTTTGTTTTCCCGCAGCAGCTCCAGCGCAGGAGCATCAGCCCCGGAGCGCCTCCTCCTCCTCCTCCTCCTCTTCCTCCCCCGGGCAGCGCCGCCGTCCCGGCCGGACCCCCGGGCAGCGCTCGGTGCTGGCTGCGGCTGCAGGCGGGGAGTGAGCCCCGGGAGCCCCGCGATGTGCCCGGAACCCCCCCGGGGAAGGCAGCGGGAGCCGCATCCCGGCACGACCGGCGGCATCCCGGGGCAGCCGCATCCCCGCCCGCGCATCCCCCCGGCCCGGCCCGGCCCGGCCCGGCNTCCCCGCAAGGACAAGAGCCCAGTCCCCGCAGCCGCGTCCCCGCACCCTTCACCGGGATAACAGCCCCGATCCCGCAGCTCCTTTCCCGCATCCCTGCAAGGACAAAAGCCCAATCCCCGCAGTCCCGATCCCGCACCCTTCGCCGGGATACAGCCCCGATCCCGCAGCCCCGATCCCGCATCCCTGCTGGGACAAGAGCCCAGTCCCCGCAGTCCCGATCCCGCACCCTTCTCTGGGATAACAGCCCCGATCCCGCAGCCCCGATCCCGCATCCCCGCAAGGCCAATAGCCCAGTCCCCGCAGCTCCNAGCCCAGTCCCCGCAGCCGCGTCCCCGCACCCTTCACCGGGATAACAGCCCCGATCCCGCAGCTCCTTTCCCGCATCCCTGCAAGGACAAAAGCCCAATCCCCGCAGTCCCGATCCCGCACCCTTCGCCGGGATACAGCCCCGATCCCGCAGCCCCGATCCCGCATCCCTGCTGGGACAAGAGCCCAGTCCCCGCAGTCCCGATCCCGCACCCTTCTCTGGGATAACAGCCCCGATCCCGCAGCCCCGATCCCGCATCCCCGCAAGGACAATAGCCCAGTCCCCGCAGCTGCGTCCCCGCACCCTTCGCTGTGATAACAGCCCCATTCCCACAGTCCCGATCCCGCATCCCTGAGGCCAAACCCCACATTCCCAGCAGCCCCGTTCCCCGCAGCCCCGTTCCCCGCAGGCTCCTCTGGGAGAACAGCCCCGTTCCCGCATCCTCATCCCCGCAGATCCGTCCCCGCAGCCCCAGCTCCCGCGGCCCCCTCTGGGAGAACAGCCCCGTCCCCTCAGCCCCATCAGCCCCATCCTACAGGACCATCCACCCCAAATGCCCGGCCTCTCTTTACAAAAATTCCCCTTTTCTCTTCCCCCTTCCTGCCGGAGCACCACCCGCAGCAGGAGCAGTTTCTGGGTTTGTTTGGGTTTTCTGAGCTGGTGGTTCCCTGTGATGGGCTGGATTGGATGCAAATAGGGCCCCTGCTATGGGAAGTTTGTGACCCAGCCCTGGACGTTATTCATGGTGGATGAGTGCTTAAACCCACATGGCGTGCGAGGGAGAGGGACACAAAATATATACATTTATACAGAGAGAGATCTAAACATCATATCAGCACTCAACTCAAAAAACAGGGGCTAAACTGAACCCTAAACTGAGGAAAAATCAATGTTCTATTCATCCACACAGCCTTGGAGATGAGAACCCTCTGACAGAGCAGCCTCCCCTGAACATCTGCAGCAACAAGTATCTTATTTTGTGTGTGTGCGTGAACAAAACGAGGGGAAAAATGAGACAAGAATGCAGCTGAGAAAAGCAGCTGTTCCTAAATGAATGTTTGCAAATGCTGGGGCAAGTTCTTCAGCTGAAAACTTCAAAAAGTCATCAAAACCTTGTGCTATTTAAAGCTCTGGCCCTCTGCTTTGGGATGAATTCACGCAGCTCTGTGAGCTGCAGAAGCATTACAAAGATTCGTTATTTTTAATCTTCACAGGGTCCCTCCTTTGGAGCAACTTTGGAGCTCTCAAGGTCAAAAATCCCATTTCCACGTCACATTTCAGCTTGGGTCAGCAGGATGGTGGTTTTTTCACTGGAAACAGCTGTTCCCTCCCCAAGTTTGCTGGAAGGACTCGCCCTGCACAGAAAAAAAGCAGAGGAGCACCTGCATTTGTTGTCACTTGAGCTGATGAGAACTCACTCGCTGGGGTGGCTGATGAGGAGAAACCACACTGCTGTTTCCTGGGGGGAAAAAAAGGCATTTTTGGCAGTCCAGATGCTGATAGGAACTCAGTAATAAAAAAACCCAAACCCAACAAAGCACGCTGGAGAGCTGGGCTATGACTTCAGCTGGGAAAGGGCCAGAATCCAAATTTGGGTGGGGAGAGCTGCCCCTGTTTTTTAGTCAGAGAAGTTCACAAGCAATTAAATAGCTATTAGTGCTGGTTTTTTGGGGTTTTTTGGTGGTTTTTTTCTTCTATTTTCTTCCCTCTTTAGCACTGGAGCAAATGAGTCTCCCAAGCTGGACTCCCAGACGTTGTGCCCACACGGAGCTGGGCACTGCAGGGCTCAGTGGTCAGAAGAGCAGCCTGAATTTCAGTTTCCAGCCTTCTATTCCAGGCTCTGAGTCACTGGGTGATGGTGGTTGAGGCAGTTTGGAAGCAGAAATTACAGCCTGGACGCTCCTGGATGTCCCCGAGAGGGTGGCACAGGCCAAGAGGGAGTGACAGCTCCGGGGTCATCTGCAGCAGCACCAGGATGTGGGGAGGGAGGCCACAGAAAACCTAATTTCGCTCAAAAATCACGAGATAAATGAGCATTTATTAGTTCATACCAGTAGAGAAGACTGAAATCTCTTACAGAGGGTTTGCTGTGGATCACAGAATTATTTAGGTGGGAAAATCAGAATTATTTAGGTGGGAAAATCCCTCCAGGGTCACCAAATCCAAGCTGTGCCCAATCCCCAGCCCCGGGCACTCAGTGCCACATCCAGGAACTGCTGGGACACCCAGGGATGGGCACTCCAAACCTCCCTGGGCTGTTCCAAGGCCTGAGCACCCTTTCCATGAGGAAATTCCTGCTGATGTCCAACCTCAGGGGCTGTTTCCTCTTGTTCTGTCCCTTTTTCCTGGGAGCAGAGCTTCCCCACCCCAGATTTCATCAAACTCTGGGGGTGTCTTGTTGATAAAGGAAACTTTATGGCAAAAATCCCTTGAAATTCCAGCCAGGCACTCTGTTCCTCTGTGGAAAGCAGCCCTGGGTTGGAGCTGCAGCTCTGCTCTCCCTTCTCAGAAAGGAATTCTCGCTCATTTTCACTCATTTTCACTCATTTTCACTCATTTTCACCCTCAGACCTTTATCTCCTCAGCTCCTGCTGTGCAGGACTGGCTCCACCAGGAACTCGGAGTGCAGAGAGCCCAAACAAGAGCCTGGCCTTATTTACACTGATGGTTTAACTAAATCCAGTCCTGGGCTTAAAAAGGGATCATTTTCTGAAGCAGGGCCAGAATTAGGCAGGATTGAGCCATCATGGGAATCTGCAAAGTGGAATTATTTATCAGGCAGAGGAAATGCAGAGTCAACGGCCGCCTCAGCTGCTGGTGCCTGATTAGATCCCAGCAGAGATCAGAGATCAGAGATAGAGATCAGAAATAAGAGATCAGAGATCAGAGATCCCTGCTCTGATCTGGATCCAAGATCCAGCCAAGCTGGGCTCTGGCATGAGCAGAATCTTGTCAGGGGTCAGGCAGCATCACACGTGGCTGTCAGGTACCTGCTGGCAATTCCCGACTTCTGGGACTCAGCTGGGCCCTCCTGGGGTGGTTTTGTGTCAGGAAAGAGAGACGCACTGGGTTGTTTTGGTCTTCAGGTTCTTGTTTATTGTTATCTTATCTAGAGTTTTGCAGGCTGTCCACACCAGGCTCAGCACACTGGATAAGCAGCACAAAAATGGCCAACAATCTCTGGTTACAAGGTCTTTTACAGCTAAACTATCCAATTGAGAACTGACACCTGGATTATTTTCCCTTTTAACCCAATAACTGATCCCAAAGAGCCCCCAATGTGGACTTCTCTTCTCTCAAATTACAAAATGCCACCCAAACCCATGAAGAAGAAGGAAGAAGAAACCCAGAACAACACCCTGTGCCCTCCATCTTGCTTCCATCCACAACACACTAAAAATCCCAAAATCTAAATTTATCACCAAGTGACACACCTACACCACTCTCTAGAATCTATTTCACACTTTTGTGGATTCTAGTCTATCTTGAAGTCTAGGAAACTTTCTCCACGAATGAGGGTCAAAGTCAGTGCTCCCCTGGGGGTCAGGGCACCCCAGAGCAGACAGAGAAATATTCCCAGTGCCCTGGGTTTCCACACATGGCAAAGAAAATGAGGATCCAGGGAGCAGGAGGAGCCCCAGCTTCTCCCAGGATGAGCTGTGACAGCTCAGACTATCCTGCTGCAGCTCCATGGGGAGAATCCCCTTTGCATTTTTGTGGATTTTGTGGGTGTTCTGATTTGCTCTGGAAGCCCCAGCTCGGCCTGAGGTGTCTTCAAACCCATTTTGTGCCACGTCACAGCAAATGCAAGCCCTGAACTTGACTGCTGACTCACAGCCCAAACCTTTCTGGAGGCAGAGAGCACAAACCCGACCTCAGCACCCACCCAGGGAGGCTGGAGTGAGTATTTACCAAACTTTCAGAACCCAAGGTGGAAAAGTGATAGAGAAATGCCAAAAAAACCCCCACTTTGGGAGTGTGCAGTGCTGCTGCCTCGGGTGCAAAGGTGGGGATTCACACTGGGGCTTTTAGAAGGATCTCCCCTGACGAGCTGATGGTTAAAAACCTTCTGTGCCGGTCAGGAGCGATGCTGGGCTTTGTTTAATTAGTTTAATTTAATTAATTTCCTCTTTAAAAAGAGGGAAAAGCCACTGGAAGGAGCTGCAGCAGCTGCCAGCAGTTTGTAGAGGTAGCCCCAGCACTTCAGGGCTGATCTTCGCTCTCTCTCCAAACAGGAAATGTATTTTTGTCTCAGCAGCGCAGGAGAAGCCACCAGGCTCCTCTGCTCAGAGCGTGGGGTGCCAAAAAGCAGCAGCTCAGCAGCCTGGGGAGGGCTGGGGGTGCCCAGAGCAGCAGGGGATCCGTGGATCAGCTCCAGGGATCCTCCAGCACATCCCAGGGACAGCCAGGGCAGGGCAAGGAGCCACAGGAGCAGCTCCTGTGCAGCAAAAGCTGCCACAGCAGGGAATGTGGGGCAGGGCAGCTGCAGGAGTTGCATTTTCCGGGGCAGGAAGAGCTCGGGGTGGAACTTTGGGGCAGATTTCAGGTCCCTCCCCACCCAGCCCACCCCGAGTTCTGCATTCCCCATGGAAGGTGCTGTTCCTGAAGGCTCCAAGGGTGGTTTTGCTGCCCCTCCAAGAGCAAAGCAAAGCTGCAACATCCCACAGCTCCATTGCCTCCTACTCATCATCCTCCCCAGGTGATTGGTGTTCCCTGGATGAGGCTGCAGGAGGACACTGCATCAGCACTGTGCTCCTTCTATGTTGCATAATTTTTAACTCCCCAAAGTTTCATAATATTTGAGTTCCAAGCACTTGGAGTCGTGGGTTCAACGAGGGTTTTCTCCTTTTATTTAAAAATTATTTTTCTTTTTAAAAAGATCCATGTTTTGGTTGTGGAGGAAAGCCTTGGAACCACAACTGGCCATAAACTGCCAAACCCAGGGAGCAATTTATTCATTTATTTATTATCAACTGGGAGCCTCAAGACTCCAACAACTCCAAGACTTTGAGGTTTTGCAAAGCTTGTCTAGAGCAGGGTCAGATTCTGAGAGAGTTCCTCCTTTGGTGGGGTCACTCACTGGGCTCCAAGGCCTTTGCAGCCAAGCAAACAAAGCTGCAAAATCCTCCCTGATCCTGGCCTGGCCCCTGAGTGCTGCCAGCACCTGCACAGAGGGGGAACCTCCTGGAGCTGAACCCAGGCCTGAAATCTGCATTTCTGCACTATTTACAGAGGGCAGGACAAACATTGCAGCGTCACCCTGCTGCTCCTGGGCTGCATTCCTGACCCTGCCTGTCCCCAGAGCCAGCTCCCAGCCTGTCCCCAGAGCCAGCTCCCTGCCTGTCCCCAAAGCCAGCTCCCTGCCTGTCCCCTGTCCCCAGAGCCAGCTCCCTGCCTGTCCCCTGTCCCCAAAGCCAGCTCCCTGCCTGAACCTGGAGCCAACTCCTCACCTGGGGAGGTGTCCCCAAAGCTGTGACTGACCCAGAAATCTGAAAGGTGTCCCCAGGGTTCTGAGAGGTGTCCCCAGAGCTCTGAGAAGGGTCCCCAAAGCTGTGGCTGTCACTTGTCCCAGCACAGCCTCACGTGCTCTGCTCCCCATCAGGGGGACACTGAGTTTTGAGGTGTCCCCAAAGTTGTGGCTGTCCCAGAGTTCTGAGAGGTGTCCCCAGAGCTGTGACTAACCCAGGGTTTAGCTAGTCCCCAAAACTCTAGCTGTCACTTGTCCCAGCACAGCCTCACGAGGGGGACCCAGAGCTCTGAGAGGTGTCCCCAAAGCTGTGGCTGTCCCAGAGCTCTGAGAGGTGTCCCCAAAGCTCTGAGAGGTGTCCCCAGAGCTCTGAGAGGTGTCCCCAGAGCTGTGGCTGTCCCAGCAGGGAGGGGTGGCCTTGCCGTGTCTGTACAAGCAGGAACTGGCAACCACAAAGCAGCAGGAACCCAGCGAGCCCCAGCCAGGGGAGGTTCGGGAGGAGCAGAATTCAGCTCCTCCCCTCCCCTTCGCTGTTTGTGTCGCTGTCACCTCCGCTGTGACCCCCAGGTTCCCGTGGGTGTGAAGGAAGCCCAGCCCCAGCAGGGAGGGCAGGGCAGGGCTGCAGCTCTCTGAGCCCCCATCCCCAGCCTGGGGAGCTCCTGAACCCTCTGCACCCCGAGGACAGCTTGGGGACACGCAGGGGACACCTGGCACCATCCACAGAATCACAGAATCACTGGGTTAGGAGAGACCTCAAAGATCATCGAGTCCAACCCAGCCCCAACAGCTCAACTCAACCCTGGCACCCAGTGCCACATCCAGGCTTTGTTAAACACCCCCAGGGATGGTGACTGCACCACCTCCCCAGGCAGCCATTCCAGAACTTTATCACCTTTCTGTGAAAAACTTCTTCCTAACATCCAACCTGTATTTCCCTTGGCACAGCTGGAGGCTGTGTGCTCTGGTTGTGTCAGTTCCTGGAGAAAGAGCCCAGCCCCAGCTGAGCACAGGCACCTTTCAGGAGCTGTGCAGAGTGATGAAGGCACCCCTGAGTCTCCTTTTCTCCAGGCTGAGCACCCCCAGCTCCCTCAGTGGTTCCTCTCAGGGTTTTTGTGTTCCCAGCCCCTCTCCAGCCTCGCTGCCTCCTCTGGACACTCTCCAGGTTCTCAAAGTCCTTCCCAAGCCGAGGGCCCAGAGCTGGGCACAGCACTCGAGGTGTGACCCCAGCAGTGCAGGGACAGGGGCAGAGTGACCCCCCTGCTCCTGTGGCCACACCATTCCTGACCCAGCCCAGGAGCCATTGGCCTTCTTGGCCACCAGGGCACTCTGCTGGCTCCTGTCCACCCTGCTGTCCCTCAGGTCCCTTTCTGCCTGGGCACTGCCCAGCCACTCTGTCCCCAGCCCAGAGCATGGCAGGGGTTGTTGTGCCCATGGGGTTATTTTGGCCCAGGGGGTTATTGTGCCCATGGGGTTGTTGTGCCCAGGGGGTTGTTGTGCCCCACGGGGTTTTTGTGCCCATGGGGTTGTTGTGCCCATGGGGTTTTTGTGGCCAGGTGCCAGCTCCCCTTCAGCCTCCCAGCCACTCGCCAATGATGCTCCCCAGGAGCCATCAGGTCATTAAAGATACAAATAAATATTATATTTTATATATTTATTTATAAATATTTATTTTTCTATTTCCTTCCCATTTTCCTTTCCTTTCCTTTCCTTTCCTTTCCTTTCCTTTCCTTTCCTTTCCTTTCCTTTCCTTTCCTTTCCTTTCCCCTTTTTCCTTTTCCCTTTCCCCCTTTCCCCCCTCTCCCTTCCCCTTTCCCCCTTTCCCCTTTTCCCTCCCCACAACCCCTCCAGTCAACATCCTGACCTCCCACACCCCCTCTCACTTTCCCAGCCAGCTCTGTGCAGAATTTGGGGCCAATTTGAGCAAAAAGCCCCAATTCCCCACTCCTGGGCAAACCCCAAGCAGAAAAGAACAATAAAATATTTACAGAAACCAGCCCAGTCCTATCTGCAGGAAAAGGCATTTCTGGTCAAACCAGTCGATCAGGAACGATTCTCTGTGAAACTCCAGAGGATTAAAATGTTGCCTTTTCTTGGCTCTTTTATTCTGGGGCTGACAGGCTGATGTTTGCTGCAGGTAAACAGCACAGCCCTGTTTATGGGCCACAGTGCAAATATTTCCCAGGCTGTTTATTCTGCAGGCAGGAAGTGATTGCAGAGCGAGGACACCCCAGCCCTGCTCCTTTCCAGAGGCTTGGGAAATAAAATAAAATAAAATAAAATTATCATGGAATAAAATTATTATTATGGAATAAAATCCATCAGTTGTATAAAATCCATCAATTGGACAAAATCCATCAATTGGATAAAACCCATCAGTTGTATAAAAACCATCAGTTGGATAAAATCCATCATCAATTGGATAAAATCTATCATCAGTTGGATAAAATCCATCATCATTTGGATAAAATCCATATTTTTTTGGAGGATGAATCCTGCCTTGGAGCAGCTGAGGTGCTGGAGGTGGAGGAGGATGAGGCCATCCACGTGTCTGCCCTGAGAGGGATCCTTTAGGTCCTTAATTCTGGTTCATTAATTAAAATAAAGGGTCAGCAAAAGAATAATAAGAGAGTTTCCCATTAAATCTCACAGTGACAGAACAGGGCAAAAATTATTTATTTTAGGATTTTTTGTCATTTGTTCATCACCATCCCAGGTTTCTCTGTGTTCCCTTCTCTCCCTTTCATCTCCCTAAAAGTTATTTTCCTTCTTGTCACATTCCTTGGTGGTGTGGGGAAAAGGAGATTCAGCATTGAGAACAAGGATTTGCACCCAAGGAGATTTTCTTTTTCCTTCTGGCACCTTGCTGTCCAAAAGAAGGAAATGGGGAAAATGTTTTGAAGTCACTTAAGTGGTTTTATTTAAAGGTGTAAAACCAGTTTAATGGGAATGAAAGAACTGAGTCACTTCCAAATGTGAGACCTGCTCTGCCTAGAGAAATGTGTTACTTATTAATTTCAAATTAATGGGCTGAACTGTTTCTGGGAACAGAAGCTGCTTGAGATCCAGTGTCATAATCAGCAGTGAAGTGAAATTAAGGAAAAGAAATAATAAAATAGGGCCAGTTTAGGGAAAAAGAAATGACAGCTTAGTGTGGTAAATTGGATTATAGACAAATTATTCCTTCACTCATTTCTCAGGAAGTGAAGCAGAAACACCACAATAATCTCACACTCAGAAAACCATTTAGCTTTAAAAAAACCCACCAGAATTCCAAGCAGAGACTTTAAAAAGAAAAAAAAAAATCAGTACTGGCTTGATCTTGAGAGGAGGCAAACAGAAGTTCTCAGGCTTGAACCACTGCAATTAATCAAAATTATCTGAGCAGGGTTGTAACGAGCAAAACCAACAGAGCCCTGTGGTCAGGGCAGGCAGCTGTTGATAATAAACCCCAAAATTTTCTCCCAGGGCCAAGAGCTGAGCTGGAAATGCAGCAGGAGAAAAGAGAGGGTGCCACAGGAAATGTGATGTTGCTGGAGCTGTTATCTGCCCCCAACAGAAACCTGAAAAAAAGAGATAATTCAAATAAAATCCCAGATAATTCCAGTAAAATCCCAGATGATTCCAATAAAATCACAGATGATTCAAATAAAATCCCAGATAATTCAAATATAATCCCAGATAATTCCAATAAAATCCCAGATGATTCCAATAAAATCCCAGCTCCTCGTTGAGATTCACCAGCCCCCAGTGAATGTGAAGGCAGCTCTTGGCTAGAAAGCAGAATTAAAGTTCTGGGGGGTAAATGAAATGTTCTTGAGCAGGAGATGGCTCTGGGCAGGGTTCACAGGAGGGAGAACTGCAAAGAAAATTCTGGGGCCAAGGGCTAATCGATAGAAAACGAGCTAAAAATGGAGGAAATCCCTCATTCCAGAGGGTCACAAGCACATTTTTCCATGCCAAACCCTTTGGAAAACATCCCCTGGGCATCCCAGAACAACCAACCAACACTTCCAGGTGTTCATCCCAGAGCCACAACTCCAATTTGTTCCCAAACCCAGCAGCAGAACAGAAATTAACCCCGGGATGTGCCCTTGGTGCTGCCAGCTCTGGCACAGGAGGTGCCCAGCGCCGCTTTTGGGTGCAATTCCAGAGATCTTCACCTCATTCCAGAGGTTTTCTTATCCCATTCCAGAGATTTTTTTTTTTTATCCCATTCCAGAGGTGTTTTTATCCCAATCCAGAGATTTTTTAATCCAATTTCAGAAGTTTTTTATCCTGTTCCAGAGGGTTTTATCCCGTTCCAGAAGTTTTTTATCCCATTCCCGATGTTTTTGATCCCATTCCAGGGGTTTTCATCCCATTCCACACATTTTTTATCCCATTCCAAGGGTTTTTATCCAATTACAGAGGGTTTTTATCCCATTCCAGAGGTTTCCCCCCCATTGCAGAGGTTTTCATCCCATTCCAGAGATTTTTTATACCATTCCATAAGTTTTTTATCCCACCCCAGAGGTTTTTAATCCCATCCCAGAGGTTTTTATCCCCTTCCAGAAGTTTTTTATCCCATCCCAGAGGTTTTTTATCCCAGAGGGATTTTTTATCCTATTCCAGAGGTTTTCCCCCCATTCCAGATGCTTTTTATCCCATTCCAGAGGTTTTTTATCCCATCTCAGAGGTTTTCCCCCCATTGCAGAGGTGTTTTTATCCTATCTCAGAGGTGTTTTTATCCCATTCCAGATGTTTCTATCCTATCTCAGAGGTGTTTTTATCCCATTCCAGATGTTTCTATCCCATTCCAGAGGTTTTTTTATCCCATTCCAGAGGTTTTTTTATCCCATTCCAGACGTTTCTATCCTATCTCAGAGGTGTTTTTATCCCATTCCAGACGTTTCTATCCCATCCCAGAGGTTCCACCTCGCCCTGCCAGCGCCCCCTGCTGGCACAGCGCGGGCACGGCCGCGCATCAAAATGAGCCAAAATCGGGAAAAATCCAAAATCCGGGAAAATCCAAAACCGGGAAAATCCAAATCCGGGAAAATCCAAAATCCGCCCTGGGAGCTGCAGGAAACGCGATGGAATCTGCTCCAAGGGATTTGGTAAAAGGAGAAATTCCCTGAGCACCCGGGGCCGGGCCAAGCCCTGCCCGTGGCTGCCATGACAACAGCTAAAAAGGATTTATCCCAAATTCCTGATGTTTTCCATAAAAAAGTTTCCCATCTGCTGGGATGCACCAGGGGAAGCTCCTGGAGGGGAAGGTGACATTCCAAGGGCTCTGTCCCTCCTCTCATCTCTCCCTCAAATTGGTTTTGGACCTTAAAATCTCGATTTATAACTCCAGGAAGAGCCTGGGGAAAGCACAATTTTCTGGATTATTTCATTCTCCTCTTTCAGTTCTCAAGTGATGATGGGAAGGTCACACCTGGCCCAAAGCTGGCTGCCCCTCAGAGAATTCCAGGGAATTCACCCCAAAACTCTCAGAAATCCTGGAAGATGAAAATTTTTTACCTCTCACAGGATGATCCCCCTGGAGCAGCAGAAAAATGACACCAGTCGTGTTCATGGGTTATAAAAGCCCTTTTATAAAGCCATTTTTAAACAAAACCAAAAAGTTTACAAAAGAAAATAAAAGATACAGAAGAATGAGTTGCTTAATATATTCCAAAAAGGAGAAAAATAAAAGAGGGGACACAATTCCAACATGCTGAACAATAAAGGGTTCATTTTTTTCCTCGTGGTTCTTTTTTTTAATACAAAATACAAGCGAAGGATACACATACTTAAAACAGAGCTCAGGAGCAGGTATGCAGTCCCAGGAACCCTTTTTCAATCAAAGCAAAGCAGGGTTTTTGTTATTTTTTTTGTTTTTCTTTCTTTGCAGGTACATACAGAGACTCGGAATATGTCAAATTAATTAGCACAAAAGACCATCACACAATTCTACCAATGAATGTTTGCATCTAGAAATTCACGAACATGGTCAACAGTCATGTTCACTTCAACCCCTTTAAAAAAAAAAAAAGTGTTTTGTTTTGTTTTTTAATTTTAAATAAAGCATTAATGTTACATTCAGACTTAACTCCTAGTACCATGCTAGATCTCAGTGTTGTCAAGAGTTCCCAACCCCACAGCGATGACTGTTTGCAGCTGCCCCTTTTTCCTGCTTTTAAAATTAAACAGAAAATTAATAATAAAAATTAAAAAGGACAGGGAGGGGAACTGCAAAGAGCCTGATTTCTTTTTTTTTTTTTTGTTTATTTTTTTTCTCCAAAAGCTCACCAGGGGATTGCAGATACTCAAGACAAAATATTCCTTGCATACCAGAAAACGCTGCCAGTCTCCTCCTCCACCTTCACACTGCTCACTCAGGGTTTGCTGTGACACGATGGCAAACAACAACCAAAAAAATTACGTAGCTCTTATTTACAATTAAATTTTTTTTTTTTTTTTTGCAGGGAGGGGAGGGGGGGGGAAAGAAAAAAAAAGAAAAAAGAAAGTAAAACCTCACAAATGCTGAGAACACAAAGGGAATGGGATGTCAGACACTCCCGCTCGCGCACTCACACACTGAAGATTTTGGGGGTTTTTTTGTTGCTTTTTTTTTTTTTTTTTTTACACACATTTAAGTCTGGCTTAAGCTGATTTCAGGATCTCCACCCACCCTCCTCCCCCCCACCCCATCCCAAAATATATATATAAAAAACCCTGGCCCCACTGTACAGAGCGTTTGCACACGGGTGCTTTGCAGTCACACTGAGCATGCTGGGCACGGCCGGGGCTGGCAGCGGGGGCACGGCCAGCACCTGGCAGGGCTGGGCTGCACCCCACAAATCCCATGGTTTGACAGCAAGAGTTCCATGAAAAGACATTCAGCTACTCAAGTGGGAAGTGTGGGATTTGATTCAGAGCTAGGCTGGGCTTGGGGAGGTCTCTGAAGGGCTCTCCCTGCTCTGATGGGCTCAAAAAAGCCCAAAAATCCTCCTGGACAGCCAGAACAAAGTGTTGGTGCTGCTTCTGTTCCACCAGCACTGGGATTTGTCTCCTAAAACTGCAGGGGAACTCTCCAAGCTCTGTTTGGTCAGATACACACAGAATTAACTGATCATTTCCAGGAACAGATGTGACAGCAACCCCCCCAAACTCACACATCCTGAATGCCACCAACTACTCTGAGACTGTCCCTCCAAAACTGCTCCATTTCCCCCTCCAAGAGATGAATGAATGAATTCTCCATCAAATATCAGAACTCCTGGGTCACTTTGGAGCTTTTAGGAACCGTGTGTTCAACGCTAGGATCTGTTAGAAAAATAAACACTTCACGAACAAAGGACAGAAAAGCAAAGCACCAGGTTGTTTTTTTTTTCTACAGCTCCAAAAGCTTCCAGCATGGTACAGATTCCTTCCCTCCCTCCCTCAGCTGGCTGCCTCAGGGGCTCTTGTACCTTTGTGACCATCAGTGGAGGGAATATTTTTTTATAAAAGGGGAAAAGGAAAAAAAACCCAGGAATTTCAGGTTTTTGCACTGCCCTGGTGGTGCTGCCTCTCTCCCCTCACTCTCTCTGCCTTTAAAAAGTGAAAATTGATTAAAAGCCCCATTTTTAAGCCCCTCCTGACCCCCTTAACTCCGCACAGTTGTCATTCTCCTGCTGACCCCCTTGGAACTGAACCTTTTCAGCAGAAAATCCCAGCTGAAATTGCAGATTTTGACTGATCTTGACAAATTCAAGGCAGGATGTTGCAGAAACCAGAGCTGGAGGTGCTGCTGTGGATTCAGGGACAGCATGGAAGTTGTGAAATTTTAAAAGCAAGACCAGGGCAGGGCTGGAGACTGACTGAACTTTGGAATAAATCCATTTTACCTCTCTGCAAAGGCTCCAGAACTACAGCTGTGGGACAAAATCTTCCCAAAGGCTCCTCCTCCTCCTGTGAATGAAACTTTCTGCTCCATACAAATCTCCTGGTGCTCCTAAAGAAAGGCATTTTCCCAGCTTTCCTTCCAGAATGTTTAATACAAATTAATTCCAATGGGCATTTAAAAAGGTGCAATCTGCTGCTGCTGAAAAATGATGTATGTTAAAATTAAAATATTCAAAATAAAACATTCACCTTGATAATTTTCTCCTGTCTGTAAAAACGTGGAACTGCTGTATTTCTAACAGAGACCATTAGGGCTCAGTGTTTGTACCAATCAGCAAAACAGGTTTGAAAAAGTTACAAAATCCTGAAAATCTGGGATTTTCACGGTGTTTGGGTCGTGAGACACTCAGAAAAAGCATCAGGGAGCCTCCAACCCATCAGAAATGAACATGGGAGAAAGCAGAACAGTTCTGTGAAATAAAGGGCCAAAGGTGTCAGGATAAAACAACCCTAAAACTGAACTGAAGTAACAGAAAAAGGATCTTCACAGCCTTAACTTCTCTTAACTGTGTTAGAAAAAAATAAATGAACCAACCAAAAATATATTTGGGGTGAGAGTCACAAAAATACACTTCAGAAAACATCAGGTGTGGCAGGTGAAGAACCAGATCCACTGGAATCCTCCCTGTACCCTGAATTTAAGAAAACCCCAAGAACTCAATGCAGAAGAGCAGCTTGAAACAGTTTGGGGAACAGCTCTGGGAACCAGAGATTGATCTGCACAAATGTTTGCCACCCCCAAATGGTTTTTATTTTTTAAATGTGGCCGTTTATTTTCCCAGAATTACCCAAGAAGTTGAGGGAATTTCTGCTCTCCCAGCAATCCAGCAGGTGGAAGAGCTGTGGGAGAGGAGAGGGGATGAAATTTTCTTTTTCAAGACCGAGATTTCCCTGCAGCCTGATGCTGTTCTGGAAAAAAAAAATAAATTTAAAAAAAAAATCAAACCACTGTAAAAAAATAAAAATAGATTTACAATGAAACAACATCATCTTTATTGTAACTGCAACAGTAGTTCCATGAGAGTCAAGGACGTCAGAGAACTTCAATTTTTATAAAGTAAAGGAATTTACCAGCCTCAATAAAATCCAGGGATTCACACAGGACAATCACTCAGCTGCTGGAGGAATATTCCATTCCCCACCTGAACTGGATTCAGGGTCCTTCCTGATCATTTTTAGTGTAACACCTCTAGGAACTCTCCAAAATCCCAAAGAGGATTGAAAATCTGCTGCCACCAGAAATCCCAACTCATGAATTAGCTGCCTTATGTCACCTTCGAGAGGCTGGTTACAAAATGGGAGCTCTGTGACAAAAAAATAAAAAGCAAAAAAACAAGACGGATGCAAGCTTGTCAGCTGGAAGGTGAGCAACAGACAGAAGCACAGAGGGTTTAAAGAAAAAAATCAAAATAAAAATGGCAGGTCCAGTTTTCAATGTTTCCACCAACAAATGTGGCAGAAAACTGTCTGAGGGTGTGAAAACCCAGGTTTGTGGAGTTTCATGAAGTTCAGAAAATAAAAATATTAAGGAAAGGATATGGATGCTTGGATAAAAGCACATGACAATGGCAGCACACAGCTCGAGTGCCCTGCTCTGCCAGGGACAGCCCCACTGCAGCTCTGCACCCCAGGGAGCAGATCCTACAGACCCCACAGATCCTACAGACCCCACAGATCCTACAGAGCCCACAGGGACAGGGGAGCTGACCCCACAGAGCCCACAGGGAGAGGGGAGCTGACCCCACAGAGCCCACAGGGACAGGGGAGCTGACCCCACAGATCCCACAGGAACAGGGGAGCTGACCCCACAGATCCTACAGAGCCCACAGGGACAGGGGAGCCGACCCCACAGAGCCCACAGGGAGAGGGGAGCTGACCCCACA
>VYZP01052508.1:3930-21617 GCA_013400635.1 Hypocryptadius cinnamomeus | reverse complement strand
CTTGTCTCCTCTTGTCCTTTATTAAACTTTTTAAACGTTCACAGGAGAGCAGCCGTGTTTTTCCCGCTGGGATGCAGAGACCGCGGAGCCCGGGCGCGCTGGGGGCGGGCAGAGTGCGCTGTGCCCTGCACAGAGAGCCGGGAGGGAGGGGACCGGGAGGGGACCGCTGGCCCTGCCGCCTGCCGGGAGGGGCCGCGGGGCTCACCTGGCACGGGGGACACGCTGTCCTCGGCTCGCTCAGTTTTTTGTTAGAGCTTCCAACCCGCGGTGTGATAGCGAGCCCCAGGAATGCTCCAAATGCTATGGAAAAATGGAATTATTATTGCTGTTGAGCTCTCACTCAAGCTTGGAGCAATCTGCTCCAGTGGAAGTGTCCCTGCCCATGGTGGGGGGTTGGGACAAGGGGAGCTGTAAGGTCCTCCCTACCCAAACCTGTCTGTGACTCTATGAGAAGTGCATTAAAATTAAAGCTTCCGAAGGTTCTGTGTGACCCCAGGAGGGACCAGTGCTCCCAGCAGTGCTCTGGTGTGCAGAGGTTCCTGCAGGAAATGGTGCAGTCCATTGACCCCAGCCATGTCCCCAGACCCTGCTGCCACACCTGTGCTGGCTCAGCCCCCTGGGGGGCTCTCCCAGACCAGAGGGTGCCAATGCCTTCTCTCCACGGGCATTCCAGTTGCCCTATTTCCTTCTCCACTTTCCCAAGACCCCAGCTCTTACCCTGGCTGGGATCAGCCTGGCCCCTCCTGCAGGGATGTGACAGCAGCCAGGCTCTGTGCCAGCCCCAGGTGATGCTGGGCTGTTCTGGATCCCTCCATTACCTCAATGTTATAAATATGTTAAATTACAACAAGAAAAGAACTCCAAACATGTAAGGCACAAGCTGGGGCAGAGCTGTTCCCACCGATAACTCCACCAGGAGCCAGAACCCTGCAGGACCAGGCCTGGGGTCCCTGGCTGTGACCCCAGCATGGAGTAATGTGTAGGGATGGCTGTGGCTTTACTCTGTCCCTGCCTTTGTGCCCAGCCTGCTCCACCACCAGGACCTCAGATGATGTTCCTCCCCTCAGCTGGAGCCTTTGACCCTTCAGTTGTTGGCAGGACAGACCCAAGTGGGACAGGAGAGCTAAAACAGCACAAACCCTGCCACAAACAACCCCAAGAGCCAGAGGGAGAATTAACTACCCTTCACAGCCATGCCCAGGTCCCAGAGTGAATCTTTATTTTACTTGCTGAAGGCTCATTTGGGTCCAGCAGCTTTCTGCCTTTTCCGAGGATCAATGTCCAGCTGGAGCAGCTGGTGCTCCCAGGGATGCTCCAGTTCTTGTCACCTTGCTGGCTTTGCTGGCTCTGGAAACAAAATGATGGTAAAAACAAGGGGAGGAGCTCTCCAGGCCAGCTCTGGCACAGACCTTCCCCAGGGAGTGCAGACACTGTCCCCGGGGTCAGTGCTCCCAGTGCCCACGTTCAGGGCTCAGGCAGCCCCTGTTCCACCCTGTCCCGGGCTGAATTTATGATGCCCGTACCCCCATTGGTCTGTTTAGCTCAGAAATAAATTTTGCACCTGTAAGGCTGGTCTGAAAGCAAAGGGGGGAAGAGGAAGCCGCAGTTTGTTATCAGACACTGCACTCACTCTTCCACATTCCTGCTCCTGGACTGTGCTGTCTGGGGATGGACAGACTGTGGGACAGAGCTCTCCTTTGCTTTTAGTTAGTTTTAGCTAGCTGAGGCAGAGGATTTCCCTGGACTGTCGTTTTTCTTTTTCTTGAAACTGTTTAAACCTGCTCTGGACTGAACACCTATGGAAGCCCAGAGCACTGGGAATATTTCTCTGTCTGCTCTGGGGTACCCTGACTCCCAGAGGAGCACTGACTTTGACCCTCATTCATGGAGAAAGCTTCTAAGACTTCAAGATAGACTAGAATCCACAAAACTGTGAAATATATTACAGAGAGTAGTGTGGCTGTATCACTTGGTGAAAAATTTAGGTTTTGGGAATTTTAGTATGTTGTGGATGGAAGCAAGATGGAGGACACAGGGTGTCCTCTGGGTTTTTCTTCATGCTTCTTCCTCCTTCTTCATGGGTTTGGTGGCATTTTGTAATTGGGCAGAAAAGTCTGCATTGCAGGCTTCAATTTGGGATCAATTGTTGGGTTAAAAGTGAAAATAATCTAGGTGTCAGTTCTTATTTGGATAGTTTAGTCTTAAAAGACCTTGTAACAAGAGATTGTTGGCCATTTTGTGCCTTGCTAATGAAAAGCTGCAGAACTCACAGCTGTGAGACTGTTTAACTGATAAGAAATAATAAACACCTGAGTCTGAACATGAACTACTGTCTGAAGTGCCTTCAATCCAGACCCAGAGAAACCCATAAACACCCAGAAGAGCACTGGCAGCTCCACTTGTGGCCACTGGGCCGGGCCTGGGCCAGGGGGACTGATAAGAGACTGATAAGAGACTGATAAGAGACTGAATGAGCTGAGCTGCAGCCCACGAAAAAAAACTTTTTGAGTTTGTAATCTCTTTTGGAGTGGCAAGAGGTTTTATTGTTTATTTTGTTCATTTTTTTTGTGCTGGTGAGTGCTTTGCCTGTTAAATAAACAAGGTTTTTTTCCACTTTTCTACAAGGAAATATTTTCCCAAACTGGCTGGGTGAGGAGCTGCTTGAATCTGCTTTCCAGAGGAACCCCTTTGGAGGCTCTCTCCCAAATTCACCCTAAACCAGGACACACCCCAACACCAGAGAAGCCCAGAGCTCTCGATGGGCAGCACTGTGACCCAAACGGGACTGCAGAGCTGCAGACACAACCTCCTTAGCAGGCTGTGCATTCCCCGTGCATCCCCTGTTCATCCCGGTGCATCCCCTGTGCATCCCGTGCATCCTGTGCATTCCCGGTGCATCCCCTGTGCATTTCCTGTGCATCCTGTTCATCCCCTGTGCATCCCCCGTGCATCCCCTGTGCATTTCCTGTGCATCCCCTGTCTCCCGTGCATTCCTGGTGCATTCCCTGTGCCTCCTGTGCATTCTCCGTGCATTCCCTGTGCATCCCATGCATTTTCTATGTCTCCCATACATCCCCCGTGCATTCCTTGTACAGCCCATGCATTTTCTGTGTCTCCCGTGCATTCCCCGTGCATCCTCTGTGCACTCCATGTATCCTGTGCCTCTCCTGTGTCTCCCGTGCATTCCCCGTGCATCCCCTGTGCACTCCATGTATCCTGTGCATCCCCTGTGCTTCCCGTGCATCCCCTGTGCCTCCCGTGCATTCCCCGTGCATCTCCTGTGCCTCCCCGGTTCAGGCGGCCGCTGTGACGAGGATGCTGTCCCAGGCTCTCCCAGGGCTGTGCCGGCAGAGGATCAGAGCCCCCCCGGCCCCCCTGCTCCGCACCCCAGCCTTATCCCGCTAAGCCCAGCACCGCCCGCCAGCGCTGGTGCCCCAATAACCGGACCCAGACAGGGGTTTCTCCCCTTAAGAAGCCTTTGTAGCTTAAAGCCTGAGCTCATCCAGCTCATGACGCCACGCCCGCGGCAGGAGCCCCGAATTAGAGCAGCTGCCGGGTGCCAGCCGGCCCGGGGCACCGGGTGGCCGAGGGCACGGGGTGAGGGTGGCACTGGCCTGGCCGCGGGGCTGGCACCGGCACCGGCACCGCCGCTCCTGCCCGCAGTGCTCGGGAGAGGCGTTTTTACCATCGGGAAGAGGCGGCAGAAGGGAGGGGACCTGCTCAGGGATAGCAGCAGCCGAGTTACTGCCCAGGCGCTGCAGGCGGGAGGATTTAACTCTTCCAGGGCTGAAAATCTTCCCATGCTGTCCTCCCCAGCTCCTGAGGGATCCTCCTCCAAAGGCAGGCACGTGAAACTGTGCGGGAAGAAGCTGTAGGATTTAAAATCCTTTTGGAGACTGCTAAATAACAACCACAAACTGAGCACCCCTCTCTCACCATCTCCATGCCCTGGGGATGCTTCAGGTTTAGGCTTTTCTATTTTTCAGATTCTGTGCTGCTTTAGTCTGTGGGTCTGGGCTTCATATCAGGGGATGGTGAGCTCTCTGCACAGAGCAGGGAGAAAAAACAATTCCTTCTTTAGCTGGGGACCAAGGACAAATGATCCAAATCTCAGGCCCAAGAGCACAAACAACGTGGGCTGAAGAGAGGAAAACAAGCAGGATGGGAGTGCATGGGCTGGAGCTGGAACTGGACAATGAACTGCAATATGCAAATGGAGCAGAACTGATAAAAGTGAGAGACCCTGTGAGCGCTCGTGTATTTTGTGACCATTTTGGTTCATCTGGGGTGCAGCCCTGGCTGGGCTCTTGTGCTGCCCAAGGTGGATCCATTGAGGCCTTTTAATAAATCCCTGCTTTATTCTTTAGCTCTGCCTGGTCTCTGTTCTAGGCCAGCCTTCCCAAGGCATCACTGGAGCATCCCTGACAATTCCCCTCGTCCCTCCTTGGTGCATTTTTCCCCTCTGCAAGCGCAGGAAGATGGAACTGTGGCACAGTGGGCAGGAGATGTCACCTCTGGGTGAGTCCTCAGCCCTAAAACAGCAAAGCAGGAGCCCCGTGGGGTGTGCACAGCGGGGCTCAGGCAGGACTGAGCTGTGCAGGGCGGGGCTGTCACACGCGGGTCACACACGGAGCCTGCCTGGGAGGGGACCCACAGCCCCCAAACCTGCACATCTCCACTCCCTCCCCCTTCCAAGCTGTCCGCTGCTTACTGTGGGTATTATTTTGGCTCTGTGTGGGCGCTGCTGCTGGGTCACAGCCCCCGGGCTCTGGCAGCAGCAGGGATGGAGCATTTGGTGAGCGCAGACAACACAGGGAGCATTCAGAGCTGCCAGGCTTTGTGCCTGAGCCCCTGCGGCTGCAGGAGGGGGGTGCGGGTGTCCCCCCAGCTGCCAGCTGGGCTGGGCAGAGCTGGACAGGGCTGAAAGGAAGCCGGAGCCTGCTCTCAATGCACCGCTTGTCCTCCTGCCCTGCAAACCCCGCTCTGAGCCAGCAGCCCCTTCTCCCCCCGGGCCTTGCTCTCCCACGCTCCCAATCCCTCTCCTGAGCCCGACATTTCAGCGACAGCTTCTTGCTGCCCCGGGCACAGCCATCCTCCTCCCACAGCCCGTCTCTCCCCCCAGCTAACCCCCTTCCCACCACAGCATGAACCCGGCAGACTGCTCCTTCCCTCCTCCCCTCCTCCCTTGCCTCCGCTCCCTGCAGCTCCCTGCAGCTCCCTCACGCCCCCACCGACGCTCTCATCTTTCTCAAACAGTGAAATTTCTCACATCCTCCCACCTTTTTATTCCATAAATGTATCCCATTGCTTTTTTTAACCCGGACAAACCGTAAAGATCTGTGACATCCTGTGCAGGGGAGGGCTGGGAAGTGACAGCTTGGTATTTAAAGCTGCCCCTCCCAGCTTCATTCAGCTCTTCCTTACAACGGGGACACAAACACCTCCGGTTTATCATTTCCTATGCATCCTCCATGCCCCTTTCTTGAATTAAGCAGCTCCAGGGCTATCCCACTCCCTTTGCTGCCTCCTTCTGCACCTGATCTGGCTCATGAGGTCCCTCCTCAGGCAGCAGAGTCAGAGCTGCAGGCAGCACAGCTAAATTAAAACAAAGGAGAAAAAAAACCCCCACGGCTGTGGTCGCTTTTCCTTCCTCTCCTTCCTTTCCCAGGGATTTCTCGATTTCAGAGGGGGCTTTGAGGTTTTAACTGCTGCAGACATGACATGGACACCCCACTCATCCATGTTTTGCTCCAAATCGTTGGCTTGGAGCATCCCTCTGTTCATGGAGTTAAATGGGAAAAGCAGCCAGGGCAGGAAAATCCCTCTGAGATCATAAAATCACAGAATGGTGAAAGAGACCTTAACAATCATTTCATTCCACCCTCTGCCATGGCAGGGACACCTCCCACCATCCCAGGCTGCTCCAAGCCCCAGTGTCCAACCTGGCCCTGGACACTGCCAGGGATCCAGGGGCAGCCAGAGCTGCCCTGGACACCCTGTGCCAGGGCCTGCCCACCCTCACAGGGAACAATTCCTTCCCAATATCCAATCCATCCCTGCCCTCTGGCAGTGGGAGCCATTCCCTGTGTCCTGTCCCTCTATCCCTTGTCCCCAGTCCCTCTCCAGCTCTCCTGGAGCCCCTTTAGGCACTGGGAGGGTCTCTAAAGTCTCTCTGGACCTTTCTCTTCCCCACAGCATCATTGTGGCCCTCTGAGCCACCAAACATCCAGGTGAGGTTTCTGTGCATCCCTTCACAATCAATCTTTTGCTTTTTCCCTACTGAAACATTCTCAGAAATATTCCTACTACTGCCAGCCTGCCTGATGTAATTTGTTTCCTGCCTTTTAGCCAGTTCAATACTGGGCTGAAGCCATGTAGGAACCTTCCCTCTCCTCCCACAGGAACTTGGCTTCAAGAGACCCCTTTGGAAATTCAGGTGGGCTTTATCAACCTGCCATCAGCAGCAGGACAGGAAAACCCCAGNCAGAAGCTGTTTATTGTTTATATGATGCACTTATTTATACATTCTAACTCTCTGCACACGCTGGTCACACATTTTTAACAGTGCTTTTGTCTTGTCCAAGATGTTCTGGATGCACCTCTCAGAATTTGGGACTGGTCACAGCTGGGAAGGATGAAAGTTTGACAAGAAAGTTTCCCAGAGATGTGTGCTTGGCAGAAAACTCTCTGAATGTAGAACCTGAGAATAAAATAGAGATGGAAGCAAGTTTTAATATAGAACAATAATAGATGTGTAAATTGACAATTGCTGAGGCAGTCTTAGAGGACAACTAAGAAAGCAAAGGTTGAGTTGGAAGGAGGTTTTATGACTAGAGCAAAGGATATGTTGACCACAAACAAAAAGATGTTTTTACCAAGCAGAAATAGATCTTAGGAAAAGCAGAAAGATACCACAGGCAGACAGACATGCCGATGTGGCAAGTAAAAAAGGCCTAAAAATTCTCCACTGCAAGAAAACTGAAAAACAACTTAAAGCTTAAACTGTAATGTACTAACTCATGTGATTGGATAGTAATGGCCATAATATGGTAGTGATGGTAGTTATGATGGGCTGTAGGTAATAGTAAAGGTGTTGATTGGTTGTTATGTATTAAGATGCTCAGCAAAGAAAAGTATATAATGCAATGTAAGCATTATAAATTAAATTGTCTTCAGGCTTGCCTATAGCTGTGGCTGTTGGCTGTAGGCCTGGTTCTGTCACCCACGACCCGAGACTGCTGTACCATTTTCCATACAATAAACAGCATTTTGTATACAATAAACACATTTTGAAGCGCTGCCTGCAGTCCCACACCTCTCGTTTCAGGCTCTTACTGGTCACAGTCCAGGTGCTTCACCGCTCCCCATTATCCAGTTCTTGTGGTCTTGGAATTCGGTTTCTCAGCTTCTTCTTTCTTATTTAGCACAGTTTATGTGTTAGTAACCTTGATGGATTCCAGAGGGCCCTGAGAAGATTCTGATAAGAGCAGTTCAGGGGGGATGGCGGGTGCACGCTGCAGCCTGAGCTGTTCAGGTACATTGCCACACCCTGCCCTGCTCCTCACGCCTCCCTGGGTGGTGCTGCAGCTTTTCCTTCTCCCTGACCTCACTCCCCCACCACAGCTCCTTCGAGCACAGCTCCACAGCTTTTCCCCTTCCTCCCCAGTCTGGGGATGGAGCTGCTGGTGGCTGAATGGGCGCAACTGCCTGGGCAGGGGGGGAATGGAGATCGGAGCTGCCACGGCTCCCACGCTGAGCTCCTCCTGCCTTCCTCGGCAGCCGTGACGGGGGATGGAGAAATGTCCTGACAGCTGAAGGAGAACCCCCCTGGGAGAGCTGCACAGAGCATCAGACAGGAGCTCCACGGGGAGGAGGGCTCAGGGAAGCACCAGCTCCAGCAGGATCCCACACGGAGCGATGCCAGACCCAGCACAGGCCTGGCAGCTCTGCCCCACACAGCCCTCCCTCAGCGGGATGGGGGCAGGACTGGAAGGGTGAGGGTTGAGATAAAGGTGGTTTGATAGATAAGGCAGGAGCTGAGCCTGCAAACAAAGCAAAATAAGGAATTCATTCATCACTTCCCCTTGGCAGGTGTTCGGTCACTGAGCAGCTGCTGGTGTTTAGCAGCTCACCAGGGTTCAGCCATGACAGGCCCACACAGATGCCACCCTGCCCTGAAATCACCCTCTGAAAAGAGCAGAAAAAGGGAAAACCCAAGGATCAGAGAAGAAAATCCCATGGGGACAGGCAGAGTTCAGGCTCATGGGCCTGGGACTCCCCTACCCCCATGAGTGGAGCCTTTGTGTCCCCTGCACCCTGCAGTGAGTCAGGGCCCCTTGTTGTTGCAGCTGTGGANTGTCCCCCCGGCCCGACCCCCCCGGCTGTCAGGAGTTGTGCAGAGCCACAAGGTCCCCCCCTGAGCCTCCTTTTCTCCAGGCTGAGCCCCTTTCAAGCTCTCTCAGCCTCTCCTGGGGCTCCAGCCCCTTCCCAGCTCCGTTCTCTTCCCTGGACATGCCCCAGCCCCTCAATGTTACTTTAAATCCCTGCTCTTTTCTGCTTGTAAAAGATGAGCAAAAATCACACTGCCAGCCTGTGCTGTGGAAACTTTGGAGATTTCTCTTCATGCTTCTCCTGACCTTTCTCCTCTTGTGTGAGAAATAGAAAAGTTGTAGCATCCCCACTTCTACCTCTCTGCTCTGGTTTTCTTTTTCCAAATGTCTGGTTGAGATCTTCCTCCCCACTCTTCTACCCTAGTGGAAGGTGGCTGGGATTCGAACCAGATGACCTTTAAATGTCCCTTTCAATCCAAACTACAATGATTTTATGATTCTAAGAAACACTTTGGCATTCTGGGCCTCGTTCCTGGGCAGGAGAACAGACGATGGCACCGAGGAAGGTGCTCTGTCAGCCAGCACAAATGGAGGGGTGGAGAAGCTATTTTGGATCTGGATTAAAAGGCCAGAACACGTCAGCAACCACAGCAACCCCAGCTGGGTCTGTGGCCCATGCCATGGTTTCCTTGACGGCTGAGAGGAAGGAACAAACACTGCAAATAAGAGCAGGTACCGCTTTTTTCCATCCCTCCCAGCCCTGGAGCTCCCTGTGGAAGGAGCACAGCAGAGGCACAGCTCGGTGAGCACCTCCTGCCCTGCCACACTCCCCTGCCCCAGCAGTGTCCTGGTAGAGATGGGGACAATACAAAGCAGCACACTCCACTTTCAGAAGGCTTCAAACCCTGTTTTTATTATAGCCTGCATGCTTTTTATTCTTACAAACCTCATAAGTTTGCACTTTACTCATTGGTCACGAGAGACAAACAAAGTGCTCATTGGAACAGGCAGTTGCAGGTTTCTCTTATTTCTCCTTCTTTCTTTCTTGGTTTCTGTGTCAACGACCTTGGTAGGAAATTCTTTCAGGGGTGAACATGGATCCTCTGATCAAACTCCCCTCTGGCTCACAGAAGTCGCTGTAAAACCTCTTGCACATGGCAGAACTGCAGGACTCCCCATGGAGCATCCATCACTGTGCCCATTAGCCACGGGCAAGGAGAACACAGGAGCTGTGAGAGCAGCATGGCAGGAATAGGGAATTCCAGCCCCTGGAACCCCTCAGGGAGCCTCTGTGAGCAGCAGCCTCACACCCTGCTCTGCTCCAGAAAATGGCATCCTGTTCCTACCCTAGGAAAGGACAGCAAATATCCCGTGTCCTTCAGGGAGAAGGTAAAGTCCACTGGGTTTCCACTCTGAATATGTTTTAGGGAATGTTTTCATGCCCCTGAGTGTGATGGGGGGGTGGAAATGCATCCAGCTCCCCCCTCTGGAATGGAGGGAATGGATTGAGGCCCAGACTGCCTGGCAACACCTTCCTCCTGGGGAGAAGGACGGGGGGATGCTCCACAAGGATTTTTGGGCATGTTCCTAAAGCCTTTCCCTTCCTCTGAGCTGTTATTTGCTGCCCACTGAGGCCTCTCTGGCTGCTTCTCTCATCTCCCCCAGGTTCTTCTCCCTCTCTGCTCGCCCCAGTTGTCTCCTCGAGCCTCTCAATGAGCACCCTGGGCTGCCTGAGCCCCCCTGCCCTGTAATCTCCCTTTCACTCCCGTGCAGTGCTCAGCCTAAGGAGATTAGCCCCGGCCGCAGCTGCTCGCCCTCCCCACGGCAGGGCTGTCCCCCCGGGGGGAGCCACGTGCGGGGGTGACACATGCCCGGCCACCGCCCCAGTGGCAGCGCGGCTCGGGTGCCATCTCCCGTCCAGCCCCAGCCCCCGAGTGGGGTGGGATGTGCTGGGAGCAGGCATTAGTAGGGTATTTCCCCCCCAAAATGGGAGATGGGCACCCAACCTCACCTACTGGTCCAGTTTTTCGGTGTGGGAACCCCCAAACTTGAAGAGGAGAGGAGCAGGACACACAGGCAGGAGACAGGACATCCCTCCTGGGGCACCGGGGTTCCGGCAGCACCGAGGCAGGTTTTAAAGGGCAATTAGAACCCCAATCCTAAAGAAAACTGCTGATCCTACAAAGCCAGGCGGGGATTGGGTGCCCCGGGCACGGACCGCCCCACTCCGGCGCATCTCCCCGGCAGCGAGGGGGTTAACGCCGAGCGCCAGGGCTCTCGCAGATCTCCGTTTCCGTGACAACAGCTCCCGATGGATCCCAGAGCTCTGAAATCCCATTAAACATCTGCGGGAGGCTGCCCGTGCCGCCTGCCCAGGCTGCCACCTGCCGGCACCCCAAACCCAGAGCGCGGCACGGGCCGGGAAAGGTGGCTAGCGGAGAGGCCTCGGGGGCTAGCGAGGGCAGCCGGGAGCGCTGAGGGTGCCGGAGCACAACCCCGAGCCCCCTGAAGCTTTGGGGTGCCGGTTTGCACCCCTGAAGCTTTGGGGTGTGTGGGAAGGAGGCAGCCCCAGCGCTGGGGTTTGGGCTGGCAGGGACAGACCTGCCCAAATTCACCCCTGGAGTTCTGGGGCGGGTTTGAGCGACTGGCACCTCTTGGGGCATTTGGGGGTCTTACAGTGCTGGGGGTGGCTTTGGGGAGCTGTGAAGGGTCTCTGAGGGTGACAGGGTGGTGGCCCTGTGGCAACTTTGGAGTGAACTCATCCAAACCTCTCAAGGGGTGTGGAGGGACGTTGTGACCTGGATCCTCAGCTCTGTGCTCCATCCACTCCCCTCCAGCTTTTGTGCACTCCAGGATTTCTAAAAACGCTTTGTATTTGATTTCAGAAATTTGGACTTTTCCTTCTCCGTGCTTCCACCGCTGCTCGCAACAGGAAGAGGCACCAGGAGAAGGTGAGGAGGAATTTAGGGAGGTGCCACACATTTCAGGGGATCACAGAATCGTTAAGGTTGGAAAGGACAACTTCAACACCATCAAATTCACAGCACCACTGTGGTCATCTCTAAACCACATCCACACCTTTTGAACACTTCCAGGGATGGTGACTCCATCAATGATGCTCCTGCTGGCATTGCTTAACCAGAAAATCAGAAACTAGTGTCCAGGCTTATTATAATATAATTTTTAAATATTTACAATATTTATATTTTGTAAAATATATGTATTACATTATATATAATATTATATTTATTAAATATATAATCTATGTAAAATATATTATGTTTACAATATTTATATCTTGTAAAAATATATTATTTATATATTGTAAAAAGTATTGAGTTTACAATATTTAATATAGATAAGAGTCATACATATACGACAAATAAACCTTATTATTCAAGGGGGCTGCTGCAGCTGAACGTGGCTGTGGCTGCTCAGCTGTGGATGTTGTTATCCCTCACTGCATCCCAAACTGCTCCCCTGCACTGCTGCACTCAGAGGTGCAGCTCTCAGCTTTTCCTGCCATTCCCAAGTGCTCCCGAGGCGTTTTTAGCCCGGGAAAAAGCCTCTCCCACGCCTAGGGAAGGACGGGACAGAAAGAGGAAGCAAACACGGAGCCAGCAGTGCCTCTTCACCCCCTCCTCATCCCACAACTCCAGCGCTGGATGGGAGGGAAGAGTCGCAGGGGCTTGGAGCAGCAGGAGCCCTGGAAACTCTGGCATCTGCAGGCACCAGGGGAATGCAGAGGGGCCACGGATGGAAGCTGACACAGAAAGAAAATGCTCTTTTGGAGCTACAAGTGCTGGCACAGCTGCTGGCCAGACCCCCTTCCAAAACCTGAAACGTGCCAGCGAGGGGATGAGAATCATTAACTGCCTCGTTTGTGGGATTGAACCGTTCCTACCTCCCCCTGAGCCCTGAATAAGCTCAGATTGCTCAGAATTTGCAGGGCCTGGGGCTCCCCCCAGCAGCAGGAAGGGGCTGAAGAGCTGTTGGATTAAGCCCAGAGATGGGCAACTGAGAGGTGTTTTAAAAACTTTTATTCCATTTTCAGTCTCATGTGAAGGATGAGACAATACAGATGTTATAATTCACACCATCACAATCAGAAGCCAGCTATTTCTTAATTACAATACACTGTAAGCGTTTCTTGGCCTATCAGCTTTTTGTCACACCATGCTGTAAATGCCTTAAAGCCAATCATCTAAAATTACCCCTTGTGGGTCCCACTACAATGCATCTTTCACAGTTCTATTTCTCTAAAGTGTCTAGTCTTTTTTACAAGGCCATCCTTTGAAACTTGTTTCTAGTTCCATTTCTCTCTCAACAATATCTGTCCTATTCCATGGCATTTCTAAGTCACCATTTCTTATCTCATACAGATACACACTGTGTGAGCCTTCTGTCAAGTTTTGAGGGTTTTCTACACATCCATTTCCCACAAAGAGCCACTGACACAGTCCTTTCCCCTCCTCCAAAGCTTTGAGAGGCAGAAGCCACGGGCACATGGCTTTTCTGCAGGGGTAAGTGCCCAGGAACGAGGCCAAGCAGTGCCCAGGGGAAACCCAGAGTGGTTTGATGCTCCTTTCAAAGGGCAGAGGCTTGGAAAGCCCCCGGCCTCAGCAGGGGATGGTGATAAAAAGAAGCCTGAGCCTTGCAAATCAAACAAAAAAAACCCCTGAAAACTGCAGGGTGGTGTGGGGTGAGTGCTGAGGGAGGGGGGACCTCTGGACAAAGCCCTGCAGGACACTGGGCTGGGCAGTTTGGCTGTGGCCAGCCAGGCCCTCGGGGCTCCTGGGCTCAGTGACAGCACCTGGGGGGTCTGAGCCTCCTCTGTGCCTGCCCTGCACCAGCACCCCCTCGTTAGAGGCAGCAGAGCAGCAGGAGGGAGGCAGGGAGGGAGGGAGGAATGTAAGAGCTTGCAAAGCATCTCACTGCAGGAGTTCAAGCTGCCAGGAGGAGGGGATGAGTTTCAGGAAAGCCAGAGAGGCAGGAAATCCAGGCAGAGGACAGTAATTGAGGCCATATGTTGGAAGCAAAGAATGCATCTGGTAGCAGGGAACAAGCCCACGCCGTGGGGACAGCAGGGGACATGCAGAGCCACATGAACCTCCTGGGCCAAGCAGAAGGTTGAATTCAGACCAGTCACAACTACTGAGGGGTCACTGCTGCAGGTCTGTGCCTGGAGTGGCTGCAGGCTCAGGAGGTTTCCAAACTTACACTCAGTAACATCCAAATTTCATGGGTAATGTAGGAAAAATGTGAAGGAAATGGCTGCTTCATCACGAAATGACAGGGTTTGATCTACACCCGTGTCCCTGAGCGTGCACAGAGCCAGGGAGGAAAGTGGAAATATGAAAATATGGGCAGTGCCAGGAGCGAGGCCAGGTCCTCTCTGCTCCCCAAAACTTTGCCTGCCAGGGGAGGATTTACTCAGCCAGGGGTACAGACACATTTGGGTGATGAAAGAGCCCCCTGGGGCTGCACAGGCCTGTCCCACAGAGCCAACCCCATGGGGCCATTCCACTCCTTTGGGTATTCCCAGGCTCAGAAAACAGCACTGGGAAAGAATATTTATGGCCTGTCCCCTCCTCCCTGTTCAAGCACATTTGAAATAAATGTGAAACGTGTGTGGTTGGAATGGAGGATTCTGGCACAGCATGGAAAAGAGTTCTGGTGCTGACACCCACTGAGCTTCCCAGGAAATCCAGGAGGAGATGGAGTGCAGGAATGCAGCACTGCAGGGGTGCACAGCCTTTGGGCTGGGGTGCAAATTGCTGCATTTTGTGGGGCCAAAAGAACCCATTTTGTGGGTTCTTCCTGGAACCCACCTGGAGCATCCAGCCCTGGGGGCCACAGCACTGCTGATGCCTCAGGTTTTGGCTTTTCTATTTTTCAGATTCTGTGCTGCTTTTGTGTGTGGGTCTGGGCTTCATATTATGGGATGGTGAGCTCTCTGCACAGAGCAGGGAGACAAAACAATTCCTGTTCTAGCTGGAGACCAAGGACAAATGATCCAAATCTTAGGCCCAGGAGCACGAACAATGTGGAGAAGGCTCTCTGGAGCTCAGCAGGCTTTGCACAGCCATGGGGCTGCTGTGGGGTGTCCCTCAGATGAAGGTGGAGCTCTGCAGACAAACCTGAAATTGCTGCTTTCAAGGCTTCTCCTCTCAGTGAATGCCCCTTGTGCTGCCCCAAGTCTCCATCCTTGGGGACCCAGCTCCAGAGCATCCCTCTCTTCATCTGTAGCTCTCTTTGCATCCAGCCCACAGCTCCTGCTGCCCCAGACACCCAGCTGCATCCCGTGCATGTCCAGCAGCTGTTCCCTGCTGCTCTCACTGCTGCTGCTCCTCCTCTGCCTCCCCCTCCCCAGCTGGGCAGATTGAGTTTCCTGCCTGTCCGTGGCAGCTCCTGCAGGACAGGAGGAACAGCTGCTGTGATGGGTGGGAGGGGGAAAAGCACACAAAAGGGGTTAAATCCTCTTTAAAGGGGGAGTGAGGAGCGTGGCAGAGCTGGGCAGTGGAGCTCTGAGAAATCTGCTCCAGTTAAGCATGTCCCTGGTGATGGCAGAGCAGCTGGAAGGGGATTTTGGGGAGAATTCTTCCCTGGGAGGGTGGTGAGGCCCTGGCACAGCTGCCCAGAGAAGCTCAAGAACACTCAAAGATGAACCCAGCCTAATCTGCCCAGTGCTGGGGTGACATTTGCACCTCCTGTGGGAAGGGTGGACAAGGGGAAATGGCCTCCTTTTGTCACAGCTCACATCCTCTTTAAAACGTTTTTCTCCGTAAAAGCAAAAGGATATTGTCAATTTTCCCCCACAGATTTATCTTATCTGTGTCAGCTGGGAAGTTCAGAATATTCCACTGCACATTCAAAATCCATCCCCTTGTACTGTTCAAGCTTTTCTTCAAGTTCTCAGCAGACACACATACAAGGAAAAAAAAAAAAAAAGAAAAAAAAAAAAGACATAAAAATAGAGAAGGACATTCCTAAAATATTTGCTCTAAGCAGGAGCAGTTTCTATCCTGGAGTCATCAGGACTCCAGCTGTACCCTCTGAGAACCCTCTGACCTCCCTGCCAGGAGTGGGGCTCATCCCCCTCTTTAGATCCAGGCAAACAATCCCCCCAAAAGAGAATTAACTGTTTCAGGCCATTTCTCAGCAGCAGATCTCCTGGGAAATGTGATCCTTCATCCTTCCTGCCCCTGGATGGGGGTGTGTGCTCAGAGCACGGGCAAAGCTCATCACAGTGATGCTCCCAGGCATTTCCCAGGCAGATTTGAGTCTCTGCAGTATAAACGCTCCCCAAGGCAGCACCGAGGCTCTCCCCACGCTTCTTTTACAGTGTTTTGGTCTGGGACACACTCACCAGGGGAGATCTGGATGCTTTACCAGTCTGCAAGGGGAGAAAAAAGGGGGATTCCTTTGGATTTTCCTGAAGCTGTTTCAAGACTGAAAGAAGAGCTTGAACGGTAAAAATTGAGCAGTGCCCAGCTCCAGTGCAGCCTGGGCCAGGGGAGGGCTGGGACTTACTGGGGCTTAGGAGAAGATTTGGAGCTGAATGCCAACATTGGATGGCAGAGCAGGGCACTGGGGGCACACTCGGGGGTTCAGCAGAGTTTTCAGCCCCTCAGGGACGGATGCATCTGCTCTCCATATCCTGCTCCTGCTTTCCTTCCTCCCGCCGCTGACTCAGCAGCAGCAGCAGCCGTTCATCCCAGACAGAACAATAGGCATCCTTCCTCCCAGGCCTCACATCCCCTTATTCCATCAATAATTCCCTCCCTGAGCAGCCCAGCACAGCCACAGCTTTCAGAGGTAAAAGGTTTCCACTGCAGCCACTCAAATAAAGCATCTTTGGGATGCAGCCCTGGGCTTTGCAGACTCAGCAAGGAGCTCCAATTGTCTTTGCTTGGAGCTGCCAAGATCCAGCTCCCTGCTCCCCACCCCCAGCAATCACCTCACCTGCCCTGGCATCACTCTGATCCCAGGACTGGGTTTTCTGGAGATGGACATGAGGAAATCTGGTCAGGAAAACATCTGAGCAGGAAAATGGGAGTGTGCAGGAGGGACTGGGAGCCTGGCCAGCAGCAGGGCCTTGCAGGAGCTGGGAATCTTCTTCCTGGAACCCACCTGGAGCATCCAGCCCTGGGGACCACAGCACTGCTGATGCCTCAGGTTTTGCTTTTCTATTTTCAGATTCTGTGCTGCTTTACTGTGTGGGTCTGGGCTTCGTATCAGGGGATGGTGAGCTCTCTGCACAGAGCAGGGAGACAAAACAATTCCTTCTCTAGCTGGGGACCAAGGACAAATGATCCAAATCTCAGGCCTAGGAGCACGAACAATGTGGGCTGAAGAGGGGAATACAAGAAGGATGGGACTTCCTAACCTGAAGGTATAATTAGACAATTAACTCCCATATGCAAATTGAGCAGAACTATAAAAAAAAAGTGAGAGACCCCATGACCAGTCATCCATTTTGTGACTATTTTGGTTCACCTGGGATGTAGCCCTGGCTGGGCTCTTGTACAACCCAAGGTGGATCCATTGAGGCCTTTTAATGAATCCCTGCTTTATTCTTTAGCTCTGTCTGGTCTCTGTCCTAGGTCAGCCTGCACAAGGTATCACAGGAAGGACCTGGAGCTGCTGGATGAGTCCAGAGGAGGCCACGGAGCTGCTCCCAGGGCTGGAGCCCCTCTGCCATGGAGCCAGGCTGGGAGAGCTGGGGGTGCTCACCTGGAGAGGAGAAGGATCCACAGAGAGCTCAGAGCCCCTTGCAGGGCCTAAAGGGGCTCCAGGAAAGCTGGAGAGGGACTGGGGACAAGGCCTGGAGGGACAGGACACAGGGAATGGCTCCCACTGCCAGAGGGCAGGGATGGATGGGATATTGGGAATTAGGAATTGTTCCCTGGGAGGGTGGGCAGGCCCTGGCACAGGTGTGTGTAACCTGTCTGGAGTTGGAACCCTGAGATTGTCCTTCTTCCTCCTCATCTCCTGGATATCTCTATAAATCCATTTCTGGCCCTGATCATGGACACAGGCTGAGATCTTGTAAAGAGGGCAGGGTTAGATTCGGTTTCAGAAAGGCTTGGTTAGACTTTAGGAGGGTTAGATTAGATTTTAGGAAGAAATTCCTCCCTGGGAGGGTGGGCAGGCCCTGGCACAGGGTGCCCAGAGCAGCTGTGGCTGCCCCTGGATCCCTGGCAGTGCAGACAGCAGCCCTGGCAGGGATGGAGCTTTCCCTTGCGGTCCCCAGCTCCTGCCTGCAGGATCAGAAGCAGAGAGCATTAAAGGACTCCTGCAGCCCCACAGGCCTCAGCCCAATCAGACATTTGTGTCCTGCTGGCCTGAGGCAGA
>VYZP01052507.1:8296-30384 GCA_013400635.1 Hypocryptadius cinnamomeus | reverse complement strand
CTTCATGTGGACCCAGTCATGGATATGTTCACTGCTCTAGAAAAGAAATGTGTGTAGCCAGGTGTCTGTCCCTCCTGAGACACACTGCAGTCACTATGAGAGTAAACAGATGCTAAACACATCTTGTGCTTTTGTTTTAAAGCCTTTGGGGTCAAGTGATAGGAATATCCATCTACTGTTTGAATATGTATGGGTCTGATTTGGGATTGGGGATGTCCAGATGTTTTAAATAAGCCTTGTGCCTAGTAACTTCATCTCTTGTGCTGTTCACTTAGTCTTCAGCATTTACTAAGCTGTTAAATTTAACCAGGAAATGAGACGCATGCCCTAAAACCAGTCAGACAAAGTTTATGTCAGGTCTTTCCTTCTAACAAGCTGGTTGTGTTGACCTGAATGTATCATATTTGGATGTTTTCTGAATGTTAATTAGAATTCATCAGGTAGACAGGTTGCTGAACTGAACCATCAGCAAGGTGGAAAGGTAAAGTGCAGTGTTTGTGCAGTGAGAGCTGCTACACACCTGCTAGCCCTCTTTTCTGAGTGGCTGTAGAAACCCCTGAAGTCTCTAGAAATGCTCTATTCATTTTTTTCCACTGCTGTTCTGATTCATCAGACTTCAGGAAGTCTAGATCCTGGTGCAGACAGAAAAGCATGTCTTTCAGAGAAGCACTGATGGGCTCTGAATTACGTTCACATGGTACCTTATTTTGTAGACTTCATCACACCGAAGCATGATTTGTCTTGATGTAATTAAAGTGACCTGCCTCTTATTTCCAAGGAGGTGACTAGTTGCAGTATTCACAGGACACAGCTGCTGGAGCTTTAACCTTGGGTGTTGTTTTTTGCAGCATTGAGCTGCTCATCTGAAGAGAGTGAAAATTACCACAGCACAGAGACCCTTTCGAAGAAGCTGTCGGACGTTTGTCAGCTGCGGAAGGATATTGATGAGTTAAGGACGATCATGTCGGACCGCTACGCTCAGGACATGGGGGACAACTGCATCACTCAGTGACAACGCTCCATCCTGTAGCAAATGACTTGCTAGGTCCTGCTGTGTCACAGGTCTTTGCATTTCCATTAAGGAGCCATATGGGAAGGCTGCAAATAGCACCAGACACACATCTCCTAGGGCTGTGTGTAATGGATCTCGGGAGTCTGGTGTGCAGGGGGCAGTCATCGTGTGAACGGTGGTACAAACTGCAAGAAATCTGTTCTCCAAACTACTGAATGTAGGAACAAGCTGTGAAGAATGATTCAGTTGGACACTCTGTTTCCTTCATTTGGGCTCATTTTATTACTTTGCCTAGTTTTTAGATCCAGACCTTTGGAACAGCCGTGCTGCTACAACTCTCAGTCCTTTCCTTCATCAAGGGTTTATGTGGCATTATCTGAGTTCAGATCTTAGGGGAGAGGGTTGAAAAACCTATGCATGTATATGTCTGGCTGTACATGATGAAGCCAGAGGCTTCTGTCACTGCACTTCACTCTAAGAATTGCAATTAGAACAATCTTGGAACACTCAAAAAGTTATTGCTCTCCAGGTTGTCAAAAATTAGGATATAAGAAGGATGTTTTTAGTAATGGATGTCTACCTTGTTTGTCCACTAGCAGAAAAACCCCGGGTTTAACTCTTTTATGCAAACAAGTCCATAAAATGTAGCTGTATCAGATTGTTTGAAGCACTCTCATGTTGCTGTAAGTTTCAATAGTTCAAAGTCTGTGACAAACCAGAGAAGCTGTAAGACATAAAACTGCAGCATACTCCATGGCTATAAGAAAAAACCCCCAAAACAACCAACAACTGTATTTTAGTGTTTGTACTTATTTTTCCCCTTAGGTCCTTTCCATTTCAAAATGTTGCTGTATTTTGTTCCTGAAGGCCTCTGATAAAGGTTGTGCACCACCTCAGCCATTTTTACCACAACTACAAAAAGGGTATTTGACTCTTGGCAAAATTAAGGCTCAAAACAGAATGCTTCCAGTTAGCAGTATAAAGTACTTGGTTATCTGAGGACTGAAAAGTTTTCCACATTGTTTGGAAAATCTTGGTTTCTCTCCATTTTTGTAGGAAGCAATTACATAAAATAGTAAGCTCATGTTCCATAGCTTATTCAATGAGTGTCACTTGGCAGTGCTCTTTAACTCCCATGGGACAGATGATGTTTCCAGGAACATCACTGCAAGTTAGTTGCACAGTTATGCATGGAGGAAAATAGTGTTTAACTGAAGGAAACAAAAGCTTGCAAAGAGTAAAACCACTTTTAAATCACACTGTTAAGAAAAAATGCACACATCACTTACTTGTATGGTATTGCAAGAAGATTTCAGATGCCTTAGGGTGCAAGTCAGTCAACTGGTCTGGAGTGGGGATAACAGCAGAAATCTCTTGGAAAGCTTAGCAATTCAAACCAAGTTAATTCTAGGGTAACGTTTTTATTGCAAAAGTGAGTATCTTGAGTTTTCTGATTTGGTGATGTGTTGCTTTCTGTTCATTGTTTAACAGTTACTGTTAATGTTGTTTTTATAATTTAGTGGTTTAATTGTTTTTAGCTGTATGGATTTATTTATTTGACAGTTTTCTCTATCCTGAAAGTAGACTTGGCCTAATTTGTTAAAAGTAGTGTTGCTGTTTATATTACTGCTACATGGTGTTATCAGATAGATTAATCTGACTGGTTCAGCTCCTCTGAGCACTAAAACAGTGTCTAGATAAAATCACAAGTGAAGTTATCTAGTGTCTACTTCAAGGAAAAAAACTAGGCCATTTTATTTTAAATTTCTGTTCTCTTTCTGTAGGCACACTTCAGTCTCTCCATCAGGGTATAATTTGCTCCAGTCTTCCTTGTCCTTCTCAGTGGTGTGATGCAGGTGGAGTTGGAAGTATATTTGTGCTCTTCCCATTGATGAGATGAGTTCTGCTATGAGTGGAGAAAAGGTGTTCTGAACTAATCTGCATTCTTAGACTGCAAACAGATCAGTGGTTGTTATCTAAAGGAATGATTTACTCTGGTAGCTCATTAACAATATTAATTCCACATTAATACACACCTGCATCAAAAGTGTACTTTTATACTAGTGCAGAACTGAAAACAAGGATCTTTGTACCAATGGGCTTGCACAGTTTGCTGTGCCTCTGACAGTGCTGGCTTTTGTGACTAAGGCTTCAGCTCGTTCCTCTGGTATGGTTTGTCCCTGCAGTGAAGTAGTCTTTAGTTTATGGCATCTGTCTCCTACCAGAATTCAACAATAGCATTTCAGATAATAAATTAGAAATGTTAGGGAGAGAGGAAACACACAAGTTACACGTTATTGCTTCCTTACATGGCAATGTTGTACCTATTAAAAAATCGCCAAAACCCACATTAATCTACATTTGATAGAATTAACAAGGAGTTTAATAGAGCAATTACAGGGGAGCAGGAGATCTTTTGAGTCACTTTGAACTATTAAGCTTGTCACTTGGCTGGTATTTCTCCACTGTCCCTCCTGCTAAATGGTGATACTGTACTGCAAAGTTTATATTTGCCAAGCACTTCAGAGCTTTTATGCTCTTCAAGTATTAGTTGAAAGTCCCTCTGGGAGGAGATCCCATTTCATTCATAATACTTTTGATTGCAGTGCTGTAATCTTGTGTTCTAATGTTTTTGTTACAGAACCTGTAATATTTATGTTGACTTGAAAGCACTTGATTTAAAACCCCCAGAGTTTATCTGCCTCAGTCAAATTAAAGTAGGGAGGTAAATGATGGATGTGTGAGCCAAAGAAGCAGACTACCAATTGATTATTTACGGCGATACAGTACTTTGCTTTGATTTCTTAAAATTTGGCCTGTTGTAGTGGTAGCAATTACTATATATGCATCAGTTTACAGATGCCTCTAAATGGAATAAGCTTTGTCTAAGATATGCATGACTGTTTAATTGGTTAAAATGTAGTGTGTGTGGTCTCATTCAGCATATTTAATACAGAGGTGATTAACGAATGTTAACATTGGAATTGCTTCGATTTAGTCATGACAACTTTTTGCTGTAGCTATTAGACAATCCCAAGGGCTGAAAACAACTGCGGATGAATGGATACTGTACTGTTCTGGCTGTCAGCAAACTGTACAGTAACATTTTGTACAGTTTCAGGTAGAATTTATGTGATCCTCTAGAAGATACTTACAGTAACTACTGTATTTAAGAATGTATTTTGAAAATGACATGAAAAGTAACTGTCTTCCGACAAGCTATAGATGATGTATTCACTATATAGAAGTATTTACTATATAGAAGTAACGCAGCTCAGTCATGTAAATGTGATTTAGGTTGCTGAACTCTGCTGTGCAGCTTTGTGGTGTGACAGGTGTGTGAAATTGTGGAGATTTGCTGTAACCACCCACTCGGGCTCCAGCATTTGAAACTGACGGTGGTCATGAAGTCATTCAAGAGCTGAAATTCCGTCCTTTTCACTTCAGAAAGTTTCCTTCCTTCCTTTGCCCTTGCTGCCTGTCTTTTGTTTCATACATTTTTTTTGGTTTTTTGTGGGAAGGGTAAGAGCGCAAGGAGAGGAAGAAAGCAAACCCTTCCCTCCATGACCTGCTGCCGTACCACGGGCAGTGACAGCAAGCTGCAGTCCCTCCATCAGGGCATAATTTGCTCCAGTTTTCCTTGCCCTTCTCAGTGGTGTGATGCAGGTGCAGTTGGAAGTATAATTGTGCTCTTCTCATTGGTATGACAAGTTCTACCATGAGTGGAGAAAAGATCTGAACTAATCTGCATTCTTAGACTGCAAACAGCTCAATGGTTGTTATTTAAAGGGATGATTTATTCCAGTAGCTCATTAGCAATATTAATTCCACAGCTGCATACCTTTGTGCCTTTTTAGCCTGAAGTAAATGTATGTCCCCCTGGAACTTCAGATAAGTTGTTAGCGTGCTGATGACTGCACCTTGTTTTCTTCTCACCTGCCATTACTTTGTTAATAAGCTTTTGTAGTAAGAACTCTTGCATAATGTCTAGAAACAGAAATACTGAAACTAGGTACTAGGTGTACACTTCGAATGTTAGGCTGGTTGTTGTATGCAGCTTCTTTGAATACGATGTGTGAGCAGGAAACACAAACCATAATGTGTTTTTTCTGTGTATATTAATTACAGTATATCATTAGTTCAGTGGGGAGGAGTGTCTGGAGCTCTCTTTTAAAAGCACAGCTGACATATGTACTGGATCAGTCCCTGAAGACTGGTAGTTTTGTAAATTGGGTTCAATTTTTGAACTGCTCAGAATACCTCATATGTAAATAGAGTTGTCATGACTTAATCACAATGTGTTCATTGTAAAAAGTAACGGAGCCACTGGCTGGCTCAGCTTTAGGCTTGTTGTTCTTGCCTCTTTTTGTAATTTTTTTTAAAGTAGGGTTTACAGCTAGAATTTTGAATGCCAAAGTTCTATTTATTAAATAATAATAAAAGTTTTCATTGTTAATGACTGGTATTTTTCCACTGGAATTTGTTTGTTGATGTTTGGGATTTGTATCCACAGAGCAGAAATAAATTTTGTTACAAAAGTGAATTTTTCACAGTTCTCATTTGTCCAGTATCTGGCATGTGACAGAAGTGATCAAAGCTGGAGGCAAGAAAGGGATCATGAAACATCTTCCCAACACCCATCCCAGCTTCTCTTAAGAGGTCTGTTCTGCCAAAATACCACCTGACCAAGCTCTCTGTTCCTGGCCTTATGTTTTGGTTGTTGTTTTTTTAATCAAGACGTTGATTTTAAAAATATGATTTCTGTATGATAAAAGGATTTTAGAGCAGCATTCCCTGATGGTTTTTTAGACAGATGCTCCTGTTGGCCATCTTGGATGCTGATTGGAGAGATCACAGGTAGGTCTGTTTAAAAGACTAAGCACAAAATTGTAGGCAGAAGTGAGTAATCCCTGCTGCATGGAATACTGCAGGTCACTACGGCCCAAAACAACCAAGCAGCGTTGACTTCCGTGTCAAGTTACTCTGAGGAAAAGTCAAAGGGTAAGGGTTTTAGTCAATCTGACAGGAGTCTTCACAAGTCTAGAGGGAAGTGGGGTCACCCAAAAGAGGTTTTTTCACAGTTCCCTGTGATAAATCTTGGAGCCTGTTTGGTGCATCAGGTGCTGAATGAGCTTTGCACGTGGAGTGGTCTTCTCCTCCCTTCCTCACGCTCCATCCTGCAGAGCACAAAAGCTGGCACTAGCTTTTCTTTTCAAAGGCACTGAGAAATGCACTCCAGTTGCATTGTATATGGTAGACATCACTTGCTTTTCTCCAGCATTGTGACTGAAGTTTGTGTGATGGGCTTTTAACTCAAAAACATCCTGTGCCCTGTGTAAATACATGTAACAGGCTGCACAGATGCCAGGTTTTCATAGATCGCTGAGGGTGGCCTTTTGTGAGATGCTCAAAGTCAGGTTTTGTTTCAAAGTACAACAACTACGCTGCTAACTAGTGGTAGAAAATGTTCTGTTGCCTTTTATTCCACAAACGAAATACAACTCCACATGTGGGTAAAAATGAAGCCTTAAACATAACGCTGCAAATAACACCGCAGCGTCTTGAACGAGGACAATTTGCAACAGGTAAATCTGCAGTAGATTGCCTTCCTTATGCAAATTAAGCCTGCATGCCGGGTCGTTTGTTTTGTAAATGAATGGGTTCAATATATTTGGAAAATTTCCAAGTGGCAAGGTATGAACCATGTTTTTTAATTACATTTTCGTATGCGCGTATTTCTTTCCCGGCTTTGTGTCAGTTGCTCCCCCTTTGGGGGCAGCTGCCGCTTTTCTCCTCCTTTTTTTGGTGTCACAGGTCTGAATTTCATGGACATAAAGGCGCGCTTCAAGTCATGGAGTCGGAGCCTGACTGTGGAAAACCTGATAGGTTCAGCTCATGTTTTGAGGTGCTTTGATGAGCAGTTTGGCAGCTCTCCTGAAGAATGCAACCTGTAGGTATTAATAGACCAGAAAATGGATTTAATGGCCTGTGTGCCTGTGAAAGCGTTTCCCTGAAGGAAGGCAAAAGGAAACCATTGTATAGCTCTGGTTGCGAAAAACGGTGTTTCCTGCTGAGAGGCTGAATTGTAACGCTGAAGGTGGTTGTAAGAGAGTTTTCTGGCTGAAAACCCCTCCTGTGTGGGACCTGAATAGACTTTAATATCAAAAGACTTGTCTCCCCTACATTAAAACGTGGGGATACAGGTAGCCCCTGACTGCTGCCAGGGAGATGCCAAAACCCCTCCCGGACCGAGTGGGTTGTACTGAGCTTTGAGGTGGCCCCAGGTGCCAAAGGAGGGGATTTCTGAGCCCCGCTGTTGTCATCCTGTGTTGGGCTGGGGGCCCAGCCACATCCTGTCCCAGTGCTGGGCCGGCTCACTGCCAGCCCGGCTCCCAGGGCTGAGCTCTCCCCTGGGGAGCGTCAGGAGCCACTCCCAGCCCCAGAGCTGGTCACAGAGCTTCGGTGTCACCTGGGCCAGAAGCCAGATTTCCCTGGTGTCTCAAGAAGCCCCCTCACCCTTTGCAGCCCTGCTGAGATGCATTCACAGGAGCCAGGCAATGGGGACAATAGGACTTAATGGACCAACGCATTTTTTAACCTTCTGCTGGTTCTGATCTCGTAATAGTTAAATGAGATTACGCCTAATTTATTGTAAGTTAATTGGGGGCAGTCCAGCAACAGGAGGGAGAGAGTTCTAATCAGAGTGATGACACAAACTTTAAGATGATCTATCTTCCCTCAAGGCAGAGACACTTGAGCTGTTCAAAAGCTGTTTTAAGGTGGCCTGAAAGTAATGCTGGTGCCTGGGGCAAGTCCAGACCTGCAGGGCAGCCTGCAGCAGGACAGGATGGGCTAGGGAGGACCCTCTGCCCTGCTGCAAACACATCCTGTTTGTGAGACAAGCCCTGGGGTCTGACACACCCCACACTGGTCCTTGAAAACCCCACTCAGGTGCTGTGGAAGTCATCATGCTTTGAGCCCAACCACCCAAGTCTGCATTCAGCTGAGCTACTTGAAATCTCCCATGGGATTTTCAAACTGAGCTTTCTCCTCAGGAAGCTCAGGTGTGGCACAGCAAGTTGATGGCTGTCACCCTCCTGTTAATCTGGACAGTGCCTGGTCATCCTCTACATCAGAGCTGGGGTGGCAGGACCCAGTTTCTGGAGCCTCCTTTGGTCAGTAACCTTTTCAATAAATGGTTTACTGGCAAGTTAAAGCCACAAAGCAAAATCCTCCCTGAAACACTATAACCATGTGCAGAAAATCATCCCAGTTTTCATCCCAGCTTCTACACCCCTCGTGGGAGCTCCTCACTTTGGGGAGAGACAATAAAGGTCACAGCTGGGAGCGAGCTGGCACAGGCATACATCGCCCTGCTGAGAACTCTGCTGGAGGAGGGAATGCTGCAGAGGGCCTTGATTGATGGCATAATCCCATCAGCCCCCAGACACACCTCATTATACAAGCCAGTGACAATCAGATCATTAGTTACATTATCACCCACTGCCTTGGTGCCTGGGCAGTAGCAAAGATAAGTAATGGGATATTTTTAGTTTAAATTGTGGTTTGAACATTTTAATTAAAAGCCTATTAAAATCAATCTGTTTCTAACATCCTTTCCCTCACCCTCATTCATAAAAATTAATTATCACCGTGGAAGGCCAGCGAGTGCATATATCCTGCTCCTGGCCAGTGGCAGCTTCAGAGCCTGAGTTTGCCACTGCCTGGGTGGCTTTGTGCCCTGAGCCAGCTCAAATTGTGTGCAGTCACCAGGGCAGTTCACCAGCTCAGTGCTGGCTCAATATGGGGGGTGTCGCTTAAGAAAAAGTGATTATCTGCTCAGACCTGGCTCTCTCAGACATCCATATTGGAGGTGAGCAGAGCTGAAAACACCTAGACTTTTAAAAAGAAAATTGTCTTCTCAAAGTGATAGCATTTTTTAAATGTCCCAAATCTTCTCCAAAGTTCTGATGGCAGTGGCTATAAAGGTCAGCACAAAAAATGACCCCTCAAATGGCTGAGAGAGCAGTTAAGAACATGGGGGTACCAGGCAGATTAACAGTGTTTGCAGTGTTGCTCCAAAACACATTGAGTGTGTAAGAAGAAGTACAAAAATTGATCATTAAAAAAAAAAAAAATTTACTAGACTTTGCCTTGACCTTCTCAAGGCTCCTCACTGATTCCAGCCTTCATAAACAAAAGGAGGCTTAGGCCTTTACACACCTCATTTGGGCATTAAACTTTTTCCAGCAGCTCTGGAGTTCAAAGCAGAAATGTTTCCCATGCCCAAGAAAAATCAGCAATTTTAACTGAGGACTTTTCTTAATTGTTAAAGAAAAGTAAAAAAGTGTAATTCTTGTGTTATTATCTCCTGGGAAATCCACACAGTGTGGTGTATCTATGAGCAGGGCTCATAGACTTACGAACTGTACAGTTTTCTGAAGTCTCAATAGATTGGTTTGTGTGACGTGGAGTTGGCAACAAACTATTGCCACAAATTAAATAAAATCAGATTGTTTGTAACATACATTGCAAGTGGTGACTTTACAAAGCGAAAGGGTAAGTCAAAGACCTCAATTACATAAAGTAAGAACATCTAGTTTGGTAAAGAAATACAGTCTCTTCTCCAATAAGAAAATAACTACACTGTTACAGGCTTCCAGATAAATTAACCAACAGCTGCAATAGGATCCATAATTCATCAGTTTGTCCATGAGGATGTTACAGGAAAGTGCTGGAAGGCTTCCTAAGCTCAAGGTGATATCATCCACTGCTCTTCTCTTCTCCACCAAGCAAATAATTTTGTTGTTTTGTTGTCTGTCAGGTCAGTCACACATGGTTTCCCCTTCATAAATCCACGCTGATTACTCCAAAACACTGGTCTTTAATGTGCTCAGAAACAGTTTTCAGCATAACTTGTTTCATCCCCTTCCTGGGGATCAAGGTGAGACTGACCAGCCCGCAGTTCCCTGCAACCCTCTTTCTTGTTCTCCTTGAAGATGCCAATGACATTTGCTTTCTTCCAGTCCTCAGGATCCTCAGTGTACAAAGATTATCAGGAGTGGCCTTGCAGTGACATCAGGCAGCTCCCTCAGCACTCGTGGGTACTTCCCATTGGACCCAAAGGTTTGTGTATGCTGGTTTGTTTAAACACCTAACCTGCGCCTGCTCCACAGTGGGTGAATCTTCATTGCTGCATAATTCCAAGTCTGGGAAATGAGCTAATCTCTGCTGACTACACCTTTCATTTACTCACAGGTAAGAGTCTTTCCCCAGCTCATGAGGGTGGCAGACATTGCTCACTCAGTTAAGGGAGTTAAAACTTCAATGGATTTAGCAAGTGATGATGCTAACCTGATTTTTTTTCCATCTTTCAAACAACTTGACCCCCAGAAGTGAATTACAACACTATGAAAGTTCACTGTTATTCTGAACTGAAACATATGTCAAGACAAAACCTGTTAGATTTGAAGAGCTGTGGAGGCTGGATGTGCCATTTCTACACCTACTCACTTTTCCCTCAGCATTTAGCCAGCTGCCTGTTCACCCCTCTGCTCACTGCTGGAGCAAAGCCCATCTGAACCTTTGAAGGAGGCACACCATGTTGTGGGGCACCCCTGACATGATTTTAAACAGCTGTGTTTCTCCAAGGAACTTTTCTTCCTTCTTTTAAGGGATGGGAGTTGTGCTTATGAGGCAACACAAAGACAAAACCAAAGCCCAGTGTCACCTTCCACTGCTGGGTGCTCACAGAGGCAGCCCAGCCTGCTAGCCTGGATATACAGGAAAAAGGTGAATTGTTGCTTCTCTGCCCCAGCCTGGGGTGGAGTGATTAAGGAAGCAGTGAATCAAGTGCTCCAAGCACATTTGATTGCTTGTCATGACCTTGTTACACAGGTCCTTTTGGAACACCTCTTGGTGGCTGGAAGTCACACATGCAGATACATACACACCCTCAGAGCCTGCTTTGCAGCTAAGATTCCTACAGTACCTGCATTATTGGCATTTTGGTGGTGCTTAAGCTCACATTTCTCCCTGGTCATCTATGGCAGGCTGAGACATGTCCCTCACGCTGTGTGGCAGGGAACAGGAGGCTTGGATGGATGCTGAAACACAGAGCCAGGGGAGCACAGAGGAGCTGGTGGAGGAGCTTTTCTCTTTACCCAAGGAGAAAAGGGACAGGGAGAAGCCTTCACCCATGATAGATGGGTTCCATGAGAAGAGCATGACAAGAAGTCGAAGCTGAGCCCTGCCTTGGATATTTGGAAACAGATCATTTATGTGGCAAGCCAGCCTCAAATGATTAAAATGGGGATAAAAGGAGTTCTCATGGAGAAGTTGTCTGAGGCAGCAGTAGTGACATTTTCTGTGTCTTAGGTCTAGGGTTTCACACAGATGTCCAGAAAGAATATCTAAAAATATCACACCAGCATAGTACAATAATTTATGTGCACATTAATACAGAACACAACATGGTCTCTGTCTAAGTAAAGCAAAAAAAACCTATTACATAAGCTGACTTTCAAATAAAAATAAATTTATTAGCTCTGCACTTACATATTCTAAATCTGACTTTGGAATGCTTTGAATTGTTTCAGTGTACACAGTGAAGAAATTGTTTCTTCTCAACACAAACTAACCAATCTTGCATCTGTGACATGTCTGAAATGTATTTCAGAGGCACCATGTCCTGGAAAATAGGCACAAAATGTGCAAATGCAGTTCTGGCTGTTCTGTTTGGGCTGAGCTGGACAGTTCTGGGCAAGTAGCTCCTCTCAGTGCCTCAGTGTATGTCAAGTGGATTTACACAGATCCCCCTGGAAAGCAGCTTGACAGCCCTGGATGAAAACTTCCAGGAGAACTAGACTCCACTAATGACCATTCACACACTTGTCTGTGGAAGTGAAATGCTAAAAAATTAGATGTTAAAAAAAAATTAGTGGTTTTCAATCTGACCACAAAACTGAGATACTACATCTCCTGTCTTGATTCCCCTACCACTCCATCTCAGTAATCCGGGAAAACTGTCCCACTTTCACAGCTGAGATTACTGGAGTTGCACAAAATTAAATTCATTCCTCATATGGGGGAAAAAACCCCAGGCCTTAAAAATATTCCTGAATAATATCCAAAAGAAGTTCTCATTTCATTTACATTCAGCATGATTTTCCTGAATCCACAGGTTCTTTTGCAAGAAAATCTGGGATTTTTTTTTTCCCTCCCGCTGTGGAGCTAGCATAATACTCAAGTTTTCTTTCATCAACTACCAGAGCAGCCTGTTAGTCATTCAAATCTCTGCTGGATTTGGATAGGTCTGCTAAGCTGTGGTTCAGAGATTGCCACCCTGTGCTGGTGCATCATGGTGGAGTGTTGCTGCCTCATGGGCCTGCAGAGGAATGGCCAAGGGAGTGGAAAAAAACCTCGTGCTTTGCTCAGGCATCTGGCTTTTTTGGGAACTGGCCCACTGGGAAGGGGGCGTTGAGGGAGAGCATCACTCAGCATCTCGGGGCTGTGTTGCAGGGATTTGCCTCCCGCCCACTGCAGGCAGCTGACTCTGCCTTGCCCACCTCCCTTTCTCTCCATCTGCCCCTGAATTTACAGAGCAGCAGCTCCCAGCACCCCTTCCCAGCTGGACCACCATGGGGCTTTTCCTCCCCATTGCCAGTGGTCACTGAGGCAGGGACAGAGCAGGGAGATCCACCACAGCCATGGCTGCTGCTCCCACTGGTCCTGTCTGGGATTTAATTCTCCTGACTGAAAGGCCCCTGCTCACGTGTTCTGTGCTCTGACAGTGCTTCAGGCTGTGCATGTGTAAATGGAAAATTAGCTATAAGATACTATGAACAACTTCAAAAGCTCAGGCACAGCTGTTTGATCCCGGACAAAGAGTGTACAGATTACGCTCTTTCATTCCCAACCAGGAGAAGAAACATCAGGATTGCAGAAATAGAGTAGTTTCACAAGGAAGGGTCCTGGCCAAGCAGACAGAGATCTGCAGCACTGATGGAGACAGAACAAAATGTACAGGATTAGTTAATGTGGATAGGTCTTGGATCATGACAATCACAGGTGTTTTATTTTCAGTTCTATTTATTTCCCTCAGATAAAAAGAAAAAAACAGTTGGCTTTGTCCCTTTGTTTCACACCTGAGCACCAGCTGCTTGGGATATTATCCCACTCCATGGGCACAAAAGATTTAGCGGGAGGTCCTTCTACCTGTGTCTCTTACTCCATTTTAGGGTCCAGGCTTTAGCTGTGGCAGATGAAGATTTCTATCCCTGTTATAAGCTAGACTTCCTGCACTCCCCATGTAAACGGTGTCTGGTGCCCCTCAGCAGCAGCAGCAGATGCTCCCATGCATCAGTGATTCCTCACGGTGCAGGAACATCATGAAAACAGGGGTTTGGCCTCTGTGCAGGCAGGTGACACCACTCATCTTGGTCCAATAGCCACACTGAAAATATTCCTCAGCCATGACCCAAAGATTTTTATTACTACTTAGTAATGCTTTTCCTAAGAATTGCCATGCTTCCTCTGACTCCTTACCCTTGCAATACAAGGGAGCACAGCCAATCCTGAGTGCACATCCCATGTCTCACTGCTGCCATCCTCCTTGGCGCCTGCCAGGCCCTGGGTGTGCACACCAGTGTGTCCATTGCCTCTGCTGCACCACTGCAGGAGCTGTGGGGACACTTGACTCGATCCGGCTTGAGCCAAGGAGTGGAAAGAAGCTGTGTGAACGCTCAGTGCCCATGCTTGGCACAAACAAACTGAAGGCAAGAGTTGAAACCAATCCTGAATTAAATCCCTGTGCATTTTGCTCTCATGCACCCTTTTCTTGTCCTATCAATCATTCTTCCCACCACTTGACATTTTGCTAGCTAATGAAAAATATGTCTGGCCTTCTCCCAAGGCAGACTCAATAGCACAACCCTTTCCATTTACCATATGCAGAGGGAAAAGGTGACTGTCACATTCACATTCTCTGAAAAATCCCTTTGCCCAGGATTTTTCTCCTGGGAAGATGAGAAGCCTCAGAGAAAAAGGAAAACAATAATTATCTCATTTGCTTCTCCTGTGTTTTGCTCCTTTGAAATGTGTTTGGAGATTGTTTATCCAACAGGTGATTGTTTCATTGGTTTCTGGTGTGATTTGTTTTGACTCATTGGCCAATCAGTGCCAAGCTGTGACAGGGCTCTGGAAAGAGTCACGAGTTTTTGGATTCAAGAGGAAATAAAGCAAATTCACCTGAGGAATAAAGACTATCCACTCATGCCAGGAAAATCCTCTGCAGTACAGATTCCTCATTCAAAATGCAGGCAGTACATTTCTAACAAGCAGATCCTATTCCTTCACCAAAGGGAGAAAGGGAGAAGCCTACAGACATTTCAACAAAAACATCACCAACACAGAAATAGCTGGTTCAATGCATGTCAGAATTTCTTGTGCCTGGGTGCCTCAGTGGGGCTCATGGAGAGCTTTGAAGCACAAGGGACCTTCTTGAGATGTCCTCTGTCATTCAGGGAGTTGTCACCTGCAAACGAACACACTTCAGGAGAGGAAGGGAGATTAAACAAAGAGAAGAAAACCCCAAAACACCCATTTTCAAGAAGAACCTTGAAAATTAAAAACCTGGATATTATGAGTCTGGTGTTTGGAAAACCCCTGACTAAGGCTGAATGTGTGTGTGTACCTTCCTTTCTGCCTGGCAATTTTCTCTGAGTACCCAGTAAAACTGTTCAGAGGCCTGGACTTTGCAGTAAGAAAAACAGGGATTGGATCATCCCAGGGGCTTTTATTGTTTTCACTTAGTCTTAATTTTCTCTTTTTTGTTTTTAGAATTCCATTTCTTCAAATCCTTATCCTGTCTCCTTTCTTCCCTGATTTTGGAATTTTAGCGGGAATAATTTTGGCAAATTTTGGTCCTTTTCATTGCACCTCATTTCATTTCAGTACATTTGGTTGTAGTCAGCCCATTTGCAAATTCTCTGTGTTTGTTCAATTGAATTTTATTTGATCATATCTCCTTGCCAGGGAGTTTGTTCCACTTTGTTGTCACTTTGTCCAATTTGGAAGAATTTCCTTTCAGGAAAGGGAATGAAATCTTGCCATTTCAGTGAGGATCATTTGGGATCACCTTTCATCTTGGGTGAACATTTCTCTTTATTAGGGATTTATCACCAGTCACTGTTTAATCACCAACAACATTTACCCTAGCAATGGGCACATCAGTTACTTCATTAATGTGGGAAGAAATTTGGTTCCCCCACCCACTATTCTGTTTCTCTTGCAAAGACAAGAGAAAAAGTGTTTAAACCCAGTCTTTTGTCTTTATTTATCTCCATAACAACAGCTGGAAATTAATTTATCCTGGCAGCAGAGTGGGGTGCAGCTGGCCAGGCTGGTGTGCTCCATGCAGCGCCCAGGCCCCTGCTGGTATCTGGTGCAGAGAGGGGATACACAACTAAAACTTTTTCATTACAACAGCAAATCAGCACTTCAGGCCATTCCTGCTGGGAATTTCTCTTGGTTGGAGATGGGCAACACAAGAAGTTGACATATTTCACTTAATCATATATAGGAGAATGGTCCCATCTCAGTTCTCCACGAGGAGGTGCAGTAGCTTCTAGAGAAGTTTGGCACCAACCACCATCCATTCCCACCCCCATACCACAACCTGTTTTCTGCAAGCATGTTCAGGGACTGCTACTGTTCAGCAATGCTGTAAAAAAACCCCACATTTAATCGCAGCAGGCTATTTATAAATCTGTACTTTCAAAGCCAGGTGTGCAGCAAAACAAATGATGGTGGTCACTGCTTGTTCCTGGGAGGGTTCAATCTCTCCTACATTACACTTCTGCAGACAAATATTTGGAAAGAAAACCACACCAACCTCTGGAGACCTTGGAGAGGGCAGGAGCTGAACATCCCACCTATGGCTTGTGCAGCTTCTCCTCATGCTGCCCTATTCCCCAGTGTCCCAGCCATCCTACCCACCCCTGAGCTGAAGGGCAGAGCCCAAGTCCCCATCACTCCGTCTGCACCACCACTGGGCTCTGGGAGACACCATACCTGGCTGTGGCAACTGCCTGCCTTTTGGTTTTTGTCAGGAGGGAGTGGGAAGAAGGGAGGAGAAGCAGCTTGTGAGGAGTAGGCACAGCTCGTACACATTTGTATAGCGGACACCGCTTCTCCCTCACTCAATTTGTGACCCCACTGATGAGGCAGGGGATGAAGAAGGATGGTGAAAGACATAAAGTTGTTCCTCCCATGGGGGCAAGCACAGTGCTTTGTCCAAAAAAAAAAAAAAAAGAAAAGAAATTCAATATTTGTGCAGGATGACCCAAATTTCTCTTTAAAATATGCATGAAGCTTTAATCTTGTTCTTTCCCCTGACATATCATTTAAATTCAGAGCAATGAAGGTGTCTATATCCTGGCAGACACTCAGCCCATTTCATTTCAGGTATTCATAAAATATTTCACACAGTAAGGAAGGCTGACACTACAAAGAGCACTTCCTACATAACTGTAGAAGGTATTATGATAGAATTGACATTTGTATATTATTTGGCAATATTTTTTTTTTTTTACTACCAGGGCAGAAGATGATAAAAGGAAAAAAAATAGTATTGAACATGAATACAAACAAGTTCACATGAAGTGCCTAAGCCTTCACCCTGTAAGTTACTGACAAAATATAATCTGTTTGCTCTACGTATTCATGACTGACACGTCTCCTTTTCAGGCACCACTAGACTAGCCCAACTGGGGTTGCAGTAACCCACGCTGCCTGCCTCAAAGCACCGCCAAAGCCACAGAGAGAACTTACCATCAGATAAGCCACCACAGTGGTACTGTGGGACAAGCACAGAAGGGAGGGATTTGCAAGAGGAAGGTGCTGGTTCCAGGCCTGATGGTGAGACATGAGGTGAGAACGTGAGGCTCTCCATCACTCCTCGTAGTTTTCAGGAACTCTCAAATTTCTCCACATACTACACACATTACCTGGGCAGCATCCACATTTTTAAAGCAGAGGAGAGAGGAGCTCTGAACTGGTAAGACTGTCTTGACAGGTCTAAGTCCAGCCCATCTAGCCCCCATAACCATGATCAAAAAGGCATCTGAAATCCATTAATTAAAAATCTGCTCTCTCTTGCCTCAGTGTCATTGAAATGCAAATCTCAGCAAAACATGGAGGTTAAACTGATGATTTTCCCTTTCAATCACACAATGATGCCATTCTTAGAGAACAATATGTTTGACACAAAGCACCCAGGCTCTGGAGACCTCAAAATCAACCAGTGCTTAAGCTTATGAATGTTAAAATTATCATATCAAAACATGAGAAATTAATTGCTACTAACTGCAGGACTTGCCTGATGCACTCAATTTAAATATCCTGAGTTGCTCATTTAACAGAGTTTTACATGGGGCACTATTGTAGCAAAACTTTTATGATGGCAAATATTTGCAGGATCTTCAGTAAAAAACATGCCACTGCCGAAACAATGTTTGGGACAGCACAGAATTCGTAAGGTGGAATAATTTTAAACATAATTTCCATCCAAACAGAACCAGAAATAGCCAACTATTTCATTTTTCAATGCATAACACCAAAAACTGAATGTCTGAATTGCTAAATTTCAATATTTCAAAAAGTCCACTGCAGATAAGAATAAAAAATCTGGCATAAATACAATTTACATTTGTAATATGCTATGTATAACTAACCATTATACTATGTATAACTAACCATTTGTAATTTACTATGCATGACTATTACATTTGTAATATACTATGTATAACTAACCATTTACAATTGTAATACACTATGTATAAATATGTAACATAAGTGCATGTATATGTACACATATACACAAGTGATTATTTAGGCACAAAATATCAAATTAAAAAAAAACCAAAAAAGCAAACCAACCACTTGGGACATGATTTAGAGATTGCTGGCAAAAAATATAAAGATGCTTGAGTACGTATACAAAAAGCACATTCTAATTCGATCTTTGGTCATTCTGTATTTGTTATCTATATGCTTATATCTAATAGACTTTTTCTTATTTTAAGGGCAGCACTTCTAAAGTTCTTGAGTTTCTCCAATGCAAATTCTTTGCACTTTATCTGAGAGAGGTCTGAACCACATGAATTGAAAAACTGAGAACAAAGGCCCTAACCCAGTGTGCTTCTTCTCGGTGTGGGCCTTGGAGTTTCAATAAGCTATTAAAGTGTTAGGGAGCACCACAATTGTGTCCTACAAGCAGGTTGTCTGCTTGACCCAATGCTCACAGTCACTTTTTGTGGGGACAGGGATGAAGCAAACAGATAGCAGTGATTCCAGTCTTCCAGAAAAAACCTGCCACAGCAACAGAGAGCCTCTGGGTGGGACTGTGACAGTGCTAAAGAAACACAGAACAAGACCAGTGAAAAGTTGCCATAGAGCTCCCAGCCAACGCCACCTCTGTTCCAAGAAAAATAGGACAGCTGTCAATCTTTGACTGATGACATCTCACATCAGAGGCAAAATGTAATTCTTTAAATTCTACTTCAAAACTTCTGTGACTTTTTTTGACTACTGAAAAGCAGGAAGTAGATCAGGGCAAATTCACCTGTGGCGTAAACCTATTTATTTCACTCGATTTAGATTAGATATGAAATTGGTTCCTACCAGGATTTTAAATTATGATTAGATTTGAAATGTCACTATCAGGCTTCAGAAAAGCGAGTAGAAAGGAAGTGGTGCTGAGCCACCTGGAGAGCAGCCATCCATCTTCCTGAAAGAAAATCATTAAATTCTTCGACCAGAAACCTATCAAGGTGGAAGACTTCTAACAGAAGAACTTCTAAACTTCTGGGTGTCATATTTTCTCTCCCTGAGAGTGGCAAGACTTGCCAAATTTCATTCTGGCCAGGATACAAAAGTTGGACCGTGTGTCCAAAGATCTGTGGCATCCATACAAGACCTGTAGCAGCCACTGCTTGAGAAGGGCAGTACTTTCTCTCTTCAGTGCTGCAGCTGGCTGACAAGTTTGGGACACCATCTCAGCTGTTCAGCAGCTCTCCAGTATAGTATAAAATGTGCAGAGATTCTTGTGGCCTGAACATCTTCAGCCCTGACATCAACCTTTGTCCAGTCTCAGCCAGGTAGCTCTCACCACTTCAGTAGGGCTCATCAGCGGCACTGGTGGGAAGGAAATGCAATTTGGACTTATTTAGAGAGTTGCTCAGCATGATCTAGACTGAAGCATCCTTCTTTGCATTGTAAATGAACCATTGTGGGAGGAGGAAAATATTAAGACCTAGTGACTGTCTCCCTGTACTCCTGAACCTTGTCTGCAAACATGTTCTACTTTAACAGCAAACAAAAACAATAATAAATCTTTACAAATTTTATAAAACTTCTACCTTTAAAGCCCTATGAAACGACTACACACCCTAAGCTTTTCTGACAGACAGTATTGGAAATTTGGTTTCAGCAACTCCTTTGACAAAAATCAAAATTAATTGCCTTTCTTGTGCCAGCAGACTGCTACATTTACTTCCCACACTGACGAAGATTAGGGGTGATTTGGTGTGGACACCTTTCCCCAGGTGATGTCACTGTGGATTTGTGCTAAGCTCCATGTTTCATTACCAGTGTCCAGCCTCACTCGCAGTGCAAAGTATGCAAGTGTCCAGCCATGATCCACCTTCCCTTTCCCACAAAAGGGCAGCATGTGCTGCACAGGAGCTTAATGGATTCAGATCTGAACTTACTCACAGCTGCCTTGTGAGCAGCAACAGAGATGTTTTTCTTGCCTCAATTCTATTTTAACCTTGCAGAGTGCTGTTTGGTGGGTGCATCTTCTCTGAGTGTTGTGTGGATAGTAATAAAGTGTTCTGGAGGCACAACTGCCCCAGAAGGCCCCAAGGGCAAAATGGATTGTCTGGGAAAGAGTGCACAGTGGGCACATGGGAATGCTGGGGGAACAGCAGTAAAAGGGGGAAACACTGTTTCATCAATGTTTGGGTGAGTAAGTTTTCAAAACATATTTAGGGACTGACAAATTATAGGATCAATATTTGGGCTAGATGTTTTTTAGAATTCCTTCAAAGTTTTTCCAATTTGGCCCCCATAAAAATGAAAGCTTTCCCATAACCCATGATAGGAGAAGTTTTTGAGGTTAGTGTTTAGTTCTGTTTTGAAACAACTCAGTTTTTTGTAACAGTCCAGCAGCAATGTCTAGTACTCTGAAACAGTATTATCATACTCTCTCAAAGAGAGTTATGAGGTAGGTAAAAGCAGGGATAAATTCATATCTGGAGTCATGTGCAGCTTTCCAGGGTGGCAATGAGAGCAGTGGAAAAGTTAAAATCAAATCCACAGACAAAAGGCAATACTATTCTACCTCATTACACTTAAATTTAAAGGATTAGAATAAAGATATTCACCCAAAGAGTCAATCTTGTCAGGAAAATAAAAAACCTTATCCTCTCCTCTAGGCATGTGCTTCTAAAAGCAGAAAACCTGGCTATGTGTGACTTTGTTCTGGCCAAGAAAAGCCTCTCTGATTAGTCCAGCAAACAGGAACAAAGTACAGACCTGTCCTAAGAGGAATATTAGAAGATGCTAGGTCAAGTTAAAGAAATCTTTTATCCAAGTGCAAGACAGAAGTTCCTATTGCAGCTGTGTATGAAACACCATTTCATACACAGGCAGTTTCTGTTTGCTTTTAATCTGATCCATTTTCATCTTTCACTTTGGAGTCTCAAACCCATTACTGAATTTCAGACAGGGTGCTAATCACTGGAACCAGGCACCTGTGAGCATTTTTTTCCCAAAAGAGATCAGAAACAAGCACAGGGAAGTCTAGAAGTTGAGATGTATTAATTAGTCCTTCCAGTGGCAACCTTACCCAGAAGATGTCACCAAAGCACAAGTAGTGCTCTTAGTCCCTAGAACAATGAATATAAATTGCAGGACTTTGGACTTGTACAAAAACCACTGAAAAATCAAGAAGGATGTTGAGAGAACACCTTAAAATGTGTGATAGCTGACCCCAAGCCACAGCAAAATCCGGGTGTTTGGGCAAGGTGAAGCCACTGCCTGGAGCAGAGGCTCTCAGCGCTTTATAGAGCTTGTTCTAGTGTGGCAGCAATATGGATACTGCTGCAGCCTCAAGCAGATCAGCAATTACCAGATGATATCTGAGAGGTTTAAAATCATTTCACTTCTTTGTGACAGCTGAGTGCAGGTATGGGCCAGCATGACTCATCCTGATTAATGCACTGTGGTTCAGAACAGATCCAATTGCAGGAAAAAGTTCAATGTAAAGAACACAGACCAGGACATCAGCCAACAGGAATTGTCCTGAGTCTTGAGCCTCATGTTTAGGGGTTTTCTTGACCCTCTCTAGCAGCAGGAGATGAGTCCCATTCCATCATATTTATCCTTCTCTAAGAAGAAACCAAAACAAATCCACCTGATAATGGTAAAATCCGCAGGTGCTCTAGGACTGTGTTGGAGTGCATCACCACCTGAGTACCTCTTTCCACAGACCTCTCTGACAAAACGTGTTCTAGGAGCAATTAGAGCATGAGTAATGGAGCTTTTAAACTCAACAGACCTTTATTCAGATCTTGTTTGCACCATTTTGAGCAGAGGGCTAAAAGTAAGACTTGCTTCAGTGGTATTTGTGCTATTATGGGAAAAGGTTTTGTAAGAGGTACTCCTAAGAAACTGTGCATAATAGTTACATAATATGAGAAATCACATTCTCATAACATCATTTGGCAGGTTTAGCCTTATTTCCAGGAAACAGGCTAATGGAAATGGTGTCCTTTCAGATTCTGTATTAATCAAAACAATGTAATGAGACCAGGTCTACACTAAAAAGTAATCCGAAGATATGTCTACATGGATTTCCAGTGTGCTGAAGCAAACTGTAGTCTAAATAAATTTTGTTATATGTATCTATACTATATATGTATATATATATACACACACACACACAGTCTTAGGAACAATCCATACCCATAATTAGATTTTCAATCTACCCATTGCTGTAAGGAAGTCTTCCATA
>VYZP01052499.1:0-11986 GCA_013400635.1 Hypocryptadius cinnamomeus | reverse complement strand
TTTTTGGCCCCCCCCCCCTTTTTTTTTTTTCTCGGCGAGGGTGGGGGAAGAGAGGGAGAGGTGTTGCAGTTGGTACTCTGGCAAAGGGCGAGCAGTTTGCTGCAGTCGTCTGTGCTTTTACTTTTCCCATCATGATAAAGCGATACTTTCTTTTTGACATTTCCACCATCATACGCGATCTTCTTGTCACATATGCATATTTATGCAAATTTATTTATTTTTTACCCACTTCGGTCTCGTCCCTTATATCCCTCTTGCACCATAATTTGTTTGGAGGCATTTTGCTGCAATCAGCTATTTGGAAAGGCTCTGAGGTTCTGTGTGAGATGTTTACAAAGTAGCTTTGCTTTACAGGGAAATAAACAGAAGAGTGTGGAGGAGAGGAGGGAAAAATATCTGCAGTACAGGCAGAGAAAGAAAGAGCGAAGCCACAGTTTCTTGCAAGCGCGAAGAGGGGCAGGAGCGGTACCTCATGCTCTGTGTGAGCCTGTGGTTTTCAGGGAAACACAAAACCAACACGTAGGGTTTTGGTTAACCACTTTCCTTGCCACCACCACAGCCACGAAAAAGCAAAAAGGGACAGGGACGGGGACGGGCGGGGGAGACAAGGGAGGCGGCTGCTCAGAGGAAATCTTGGATCTTCTGGGATTAAGAGGTTCACCCGCTTTCGCTTAAGCTATTCCGTGGTGGGTTTTTTTTCTTCCCCCCTTCCCCCCTCCTTTTTTTTTTTTTTCCCCCCCCTTTCTTTTCTCCTCCTTTCTTCTTTTTCTTTCTTTATTTCCTTTCCGGGCACGGCTAAAATGCCCGCTTTTGTGATGGGCATGGGCTTCCGCACGTGATGGAGCGGGGACTGGCACTGGGGAGAGCCAGCGTGCGCGNCCCCGCCGCGGGGCCGTCCCGCGCGCGCCGCGCTCCCCGCGCCGGCCGGAGCTGCCGGGGGCGCTGGGCGGGCGGAGAACTCCCCAACATCCCAAACATCCCCAACATCCCCGGCATCCCCAACATCCCCGGCATCCCCAACATCCCCAACATCCCCGGCGGCACTGCCAGGGGCCAGGGAGCCGCCGCGCCCCGGCCGCGGCAGCCTGGGCCGGGCGGAGAGCCAGGAGGGACGGCAGCACCTGAGCTGTGGTTCGGTGTGCCCGTGCCCGGCTGTCCGTCTGCAGCCTCCGTGGAGCTGCTGCCTTTCGCAGGAATGGCTGAAACGCACGGCCGAGTTCGGATGGTTGGTATTTGGAGAGAAGCCAACACCACCACAAAAACCCAAAATATACCCCCCACACCACCCTTGAAAACATCCCTTTAGCCTGAGGTTTGATCAGTGTTGAAAGCAAGCACTAATGAAATTCTAGTTTGGTTTTAAATTAATAACATTTAGGACATACATGCATGTGTTTAAGAGATTAGAATTCAATGCTTAATTGGAGGAATTTGCAGTTATACCAAAATGGAAATCCCTGCTGTTCTTCTCTTCCTAAAACATAAATACATCTGCTAATGCAGATCTCATGTATTAAAGAGTAATATCTTTTCCCATATCATGTGGGACAAAAATTTTTATTAGATGTATAAATCCTCAGCACTAAAGAAATAGACTATTTGTCACCTTAAGGAGCAATTATTTCTACTAGTTTTAATTCCTAGCTAAGAACACTACTTTGTATTGTAAAAGTGAACTGATTTCATATGTCAAATGAGCTCTGCATTTTATTTTAATTTTACTTTATATTCTCTCAATATCTCTGTAGGCTTCTGTGTAGGTAGCCTTTATATAGATGTGCATTAAGGCAGGAAATTCCAAGTATTTTTTGCTTATATTGCTGACTAGAGGGTTGCATGCATTGTCTTTATGAATCATATTCCAGTGAGTCATTAAGGTTTGAGAACCATGACAACATGTCATGCAGTTTGTGGTTACTCAAAACAGCAGTGTCTATGGTGGCATGTAATTTTCTCAGAATAATAGAAAAAGAAATTTAATTTTGACATGATATTTATAATAGTGAAATTATTAGTCCTTTGTATATAAATACAGCTATTATTGCCCTTTCTCTCTATTCTCTATTCATATGCCAGTGTATCATATAGATCTAATTTTTTTTTTTGGTCGGTCACGTGCAAGTGCAACCTATTAAGTTGTACTAAAACTGAAATTCAGTTTGACATCCAAAACATCTTGGTCTTACATTCCATGAAAAATTAAAAAAAAAATCAAATTAGCTCTGATTTAGCTTGCTTCTCAAGAGGACCAAACTAATTCAGAGCTAATTTGAATTCTTTTTCTTTTTTTTTTTTTAATTTTTCATTGAATGTAATGGCCCTTAGTTTTGATCTCTACTGGAATACATTCATATAGATAAGAAAATGCATTCTCCTTCTTCTGCGTTTCTGGAGGGGGTGATTACTCACCCACTATTATTTTCAAATGCAGCGCTGTATCACGAAAATGTAGACTGTAAATTCAAAAATTCCCAATGTTTTTTTCTTGATCAGCAAAGCACAGTGATCAGTTTCATTTCTTTTAAAGTCATCACAATGTGAGTGAACAAAAGCAAGTCTCATAGCGTGAACGAAACAGGCCAACTGGATTAAATTGGGACGAGTGATAAAACTGGTAGGTTTACTGAAGATGCCGGGCTAGCCTATAATTTTGTAGTCTTCCAAATACTTTATCTAATCCCATGTTCTTGAACAGATCATTCACCTGAAAATGTTTACATTTGATAAAAATGTCAATCCTAATAGCATCCTTCAGCTGGAGACCTTTCATGCAGAGATGAAGGCAAGAGGCAGAAAGAAAAACTATTTAACTGAAGCTTTGTATTAAAAATATTATATAGAAACAAGGATCTGTTTGGCCTTTTTTATTTTTTAACAAAAGATTGATTCAAGCAACACTTACTGATTGCTACACAGAGGTTTGCATGTTTGTTTTTGACAGGTTCTCAATACAGCCTCCTCTTGGCCTTTTAAACACGCACACTGCTATTTGATGGCTGAATCACATAGTGTAAAGAACAGCTCCACCTGGGTAGGACAGGAATAAGCATCGTGCTATAACCAGCATATAATTTAGTCATTCTGTCGCTTGAAGACTTGTCATCAGGATTCAGGATCTCTTCTGCATGAGTGAATTGGTTAGTTTTGTGCACAGAATTACAAGACTGGGAGTCTTTACAGTAATAAAAATCTAATAAAACATAAACAAAAGCTGCACAAATCAATGTAAATATCTCATGTCCAGCTGCAGCTGTCCTCTGTCACAGTTCAGCTCAGGTGCTCTCAAGAAATGTTTGTAAAGCATTTGTTCTGTGAGCCATTTTGATCCTCACATCTGACAGGGTTATGTACTCAACTATGTTACCTTTTAATAGTTCTCCACTTCTCATTGTATTTGTTTTAGTAGTCCCCAGATTGGATTTGAAAGAAAAATAAAAAAGCACCAATAAAAAAAACCACCAAACACCAAAAGGAAAAAACACTTTGCTGTCTAGTGGAGGAAGAGCGAGTAACAAGTTTTATTGGCAATACTCTTGGAAAATTTTTAGCAATGAGATAAGACACAATAGTAATAATCTTTTCTCAACTTGGGTATAAGGGTAGAGGATAGAAAACTAAAAGATACAATTTATAGACAGTCAGCAGTGGTTGAATTTAAAAAGTAGGAAGTTATTCTGGAAACATTTCCAGCAAGCTCGTCCCTCTTTAAGCTCATCCCCCCATGTAAACAAATGGGGATGAATTTTGACATTAAAAATAAGCTGTATATGAGACAGGGTTAGTTTATGGCTTGCATGCATAGCTGACATGAGAGTCTGAATAGAAGCAGCCCCTGTAGAGCACTGGCTTATCCTGTGAGATCTGCAGTGGGGCTTTACCAGTGTCACGGCTAATTCAAACTGAATGCATTACCACATGCTGGAACAATCCCTAGCTAGGAATGCTCAGATTTGTACTGTAATAATCTAAAAATAAATTGTAGTTACTGATGTCACAATGTATGATTCTTTCAGCTGTCTTCTGCGCTGAGCCCACACACCACTCATTGTCATAGGACGTATTTCAGTAAGTGTATACCACTGGCGAGCTTCAGTGGAGGGTTAGGATTTTCCATGCTTGTGTATCTTCTGTTATTTATGTGCTAACTGAGATTTCCAAATTGATGGGGAGGCCGAGCCTTTTAAGAGCGGTAAGCTTTGAAAATGAGTGGCACTCTTACTGACACTGCAGTTACTGTTACAATTGCATATATAGTATGAATATAAGTAGAAATTTGTATTACTTGTGTATGAATTTATTTTGAAATAAATTAAAAATACTTTTGAGATTTAGTTACACAGATCATTTAGACTAAGCCCCTTCAATATTTCACCATAACAGATGACACATGAAATAATACTGGCATGATTTGATGGTAGCAAACTTCCATCTAGCAGTATTTTTCAGATTTGCATCTGTTGAATGCAGCAGACAAAATGAGATAGACCATTGCTTCTCTGTTTGGACAGTTCAGAGGGAAGACTTTTCCTTTGTCCTCCAGCTGGAGGTAGTCATTGCCAATTAGGAGAGGTCTAGGACAGCCAGAAATGAAAGAGGACAATCATGAATAGGATTTCTGACCCAAAGTGTTAATTGAAGTGGTCTAATGGCTTGATTATTTTGAAAATTGCTGCTGCTGTAATGTCTGTGTGGGCTGCAGTCCCAGTACAGACCTAGAAGGAAGAGATTTTCAAGCTCTGTAGTAGTGTTGCTGTCAGGTTAATGGTCTTTTCAGGACTGACCAGTGATCTTAGTCAGTGCCATCATGTGGTGATCTTGTGATATTGTTGTCAGACATAGCTGGGTTAGTGATCAAGCTTCTTGAAGTGTTAACATCACTTTGGACCCTTAGCGAGAAGATAGGCGGTTTGATGCCAACAAGTCTTTCAAAAATCTGTTTAGAGAAATAGCATGGAGAGGGCTCAAATAAATCAGTTATATTTTCTGTAACTAGGTTTCTTTTACAGTTTTAAACTTTGGTAGAAAGTAAGTGAACAGACTTCAGTAAATCTCCTGCTTGGTATGTATTTTTGCTCCAAAACAGATTTTGCAGTAATTATCTCCAAATATCTATTTGTTCTATTCCAATAAACAAATACTACATTATACATCACATTTCGACTTCTGATATATAAAAGCCTTACTTCATATCTGTCCAAATGTAATAAAAACAGGACAAAGCTGATAGCCTCTTTTGAAATAAAAGAATTTTAAATCGAGTCAGATTTCTATTGTTTATTTGTATATCTTTGTTTTGTACTGATTTTTGTGGTACTGATTTTAGACTTAACTTTTGCATAAATCTTATGCCTTGAAGTAGACTTGCCAGACAGTTTTTCTCCTCTTAAATAAAGTTTTTTGCAGACACTACAATGAACTCTGCAATTAAAGAAACCAGGGTTTACTCAACAGTTATCAGTAGTTTAATTATACAACTAAGAATTCTTTCTCTGAAAATAAATAAGCTTTTCTTCTCCCCACCTTTTCTCTTTATTTCTTTACTTACTTTACTCCAACATATATATAATTTATCATTTGTATGCCGCTTATCCATGAAATATCTCTTCTGCGTACTTGGTCATATACAGAACAAACTACCTTGAAATTGTATAACAAATATGTTTATTCTTTGAGATATGATTCTACCTTTTCTGATCTATTGTGAATGTCTTCCAGACATATCTTTTCAAATAAACAAAGTAAATATATTCTTCATGTAGAACACCATATAAGATATAAGCCATATGCTCTCTAATGTACAATAAATTTTATTCATTTTCTTACTGGACATAGCATAAACCATTAACATTAAAAGACCTGTGCAACAGGACCAAGATAAATGGACCACTGACAGATTAGTGTCATGCAGTGAGGTCTGTTGGATTCAGTGTAAAGACAGTGTAAAGTTCAAGAGGGTTTTGGTCAAGTTCTGGGAGAAAGTAGTATTTGGATAAAATGGTATGGAGTATTTCCATAGAGCTGGCAATATCATATATAATGCTTAAAATTTTTCTCCCAACTTCCCATTAACTTCTGCTAGTGAAATTGCCTTCAAACCTTTGTTTGAAAAATAAAAAAGAAAGCACAGGCTCTGAAAAATAATGCATCTCCATCTCTTCCTCGAAGATCTTGTTATAAGCATGGATGATTATGCACACTAAAAGAGTATGCTAGATGATACAGGACCATGTTTTCTCAACTCATGTTTTATTGGTGACTGTGTTTATAAAGACAAATGGTTATACAGACTTGGTTCCATCTGTGATTTCTTTCTGAAGTTTCTTGGATTTCCTTGTCAAAAGAACTGGGCGTGTGTTAGATAGAGTATTCACATCCAGTCTGTTCACCTTTTGATTCCCTTATCTCATTAGTCGTGGTGGTGCTCAAGTTCTTGCCAACTCTCCAAACTAGAATTTTAACACTGGTAAATAATCCTCCTGGATGTTCAGTTGCAATGTTTTTGGATCATGGATTTCAGTATTATTTTATAGGTGATTTGTGACAAAAAAAGGGGCAAAAATCCTCTCCTGGATTCTAGAAGAATTATGCAAGAAGAGGTGAAGCCCAGGTAAATCTTCGGTACATCTGCCATTGCCAAAACTCTCTGACATTTTTTAATTGGTAGGAATGTATCTGGATTTTGTGGGATGTCTTAGGCAAATAATGGAAAATGATTATAGCAACAACTAGAGGAAGCAGCTAGTGAGTTGGTGCTGTATGAAATGTACCCTTCACCCAAACTTCAGTGCAGAAGATCCAATGCAGCACTTCAGGGAAGCATTCATCAGTCATAGTGTTTCTTAGTCAGATACGTAGTCACTGATTGGTTTGCTACAGTTTCCTAATCCAAATATATCTCTACCAATAATGTAATTATTATTATGTCTGCCTACTGCATTTTATAGGATCTACATGAAAGCAAAGATAAGTTCTCAGTACACAGTGGCATGAGGGGAAGTAGAACTTCCTGCAAATTATACACAGCTGGACAGATGAGCTGTGGTGCCTGAGGCTGTGAATTTGTATTAACACAGCCAGCAGTAGGTCTGCTTCTTGAATTAAAAATGTTCAGTGTGTGTAGTTTTCAAATGTGCAGGTGGTGAATTTGGGGACAGATGATGTAGATCCAGTGGTTTTTACAGATTAAATAATAGCAGTTGGCATAACTGGAAATTAGTCATGGAGGTGGATGAGAGAGCTAGCATGTTAATTTCATGCTTATTGCGATAATATTTGATTTAGTTCAGGTACCCAAGTTACAGTGCAGGTGGACTTACTGCTTAAAACTAAAGAGTCTAACAGTTATTAAGAAAATACATTGCTTTGTCTAATCCTACATTTATGATGTCTTTCTTTTTGTCAAAATCTTGTAGTTAACTGTGAGTTACAGTTTTTGAAGACAAATGCTTCCTGTTTCTCTTGGTTTGATGTCATCTTTACACAGAGATGTTTCAGATACAGCGCATTAGGAATATAGAGTGCAGGCCGCCTGGCACTTATGTTAAAAATAAATAAATAAATAAATAAACCCATAAACTAGAAGAGCCAGTAAGCTTTTTATACTGTTGTACTGTGAAAGGTGTGCTGCATTGATTTATCCGCCCTGATCTGGTACAGCGGTGTGATGTTACTGAAATGCAGGGGATTAATGGTGCAGTTAGCATGTGCCATTACTCTTACACCAAGTTGTTATGGTCATAGAGCGACATTGAAACAGAAGCAAAAGTTCCTCCCTAGAAGAGTTGGCTGACCCTCTTTTGTGCTGTAGAGTAGCAAATGTTTATTTATCCTTTTAATTTTCAATCTGTATTTTCTTTTTCATGTTGGCTTTGGAAATAAGATGTTCTAGTGAATTTTCCTCTTGTCCAAATCTGTCCTGTCTATAAAAGTATTAGCTTGAGAAAACTGAAATTAGAGCATGTAGTTAGAATATTTTATTTTCTCCTCTTTTTCTGCAAGTTTTTGTTGTTGTTGTTTTTCTTTTTCTGTAACTTTTTAATTTGCCTTAGCATCCCTGAGCCTGTGAAATGTTTTCCACTCATGACATAATAAAGGTGTAATTCTGATCAGTGTGATGACCAATAAAATGGAAACTCCATTACCTCTTGGGTGTTTTGCATTAGCAGTTCTCTTATGCTGAGTTTGAATGTCTTTTTGTGAAGGATTTTTTGTTCTGGCAATGAAAATTACCTTAGCTATGTAGAAGTTACACTAGCAGTGCTGTAGAAAGGACAGGAGATGGGAGCAGTTGTAATAGTGCCAGTGTGTGGAATTCTCTTAGCCATTAAATACATAAGATTGGAAAGCTAAATAAGCCTTGCATTTTGTATATAAGTAAATGATCACTGGATAATAACACTTCACAGAAACATCCTTCTGTAGTAGATTTCATTTTCTGTTTGCCCCTGGAGAATGGTCATTTGGTGAGGCTTGATACTTCACTGCTTCCTGAAACCAGTTAGAGCAGGTTCATTCAAGGGGAAACAAATTGTGTAAATAGGAGAAGATGCTGTCTGGAGCCTGAGACATCAATAACGATGATGGAGAAATGGCAGTTCCATTTTGGGAGACAATTAATGGGTTTCTTACTAGCAGTGATAGCAGTTGTAACACCACTTCTTGCTCAAGGCCTGAAAGTTAAGCACTAAGCATATTCATGTCTAAGATGAGGAGATTGCCTATTCCAGTTCTTACCTTCTCTGTGAAAGATGAGGATGCTTCCTAAATGACCTAACCCCTCCCTCTCTTACTTATCATCCCCAGCATGTTGGGGTGTTTTCCTTCTCTTGCTTATTACTGCCTCAAGAGGCCCATCCTAGTCAGTCTATAAACAGGCTCTGAGTTGCAGACAGATGACCAGTTTCAAAGGAAGGTTAACGTGGTTAACTTCCACAGAAAAAGAACATGATGGCACACAGGGATAGTAGGCACACAAGAGCATAGAGGGTATAGTAGTAGGAGGAGTGGCAGTTCATATACTGTGTTCTGGAGAACTTAAACCAGCAGGATATAAATTAAGTTGGATTTACAAAAGGAGCTGATGCTTCTGAACATGAGGGTTTGGTTTAGTTTGAGGGGGTACAATGTACCTTGACCTTGCTGGTAAAGGTAAAAGTACAGTTTTTGATTTCATCATCCCCTAGAAATCTAGATCATATGCTTTGAAATTGAGTCTGTTTTCTTCTGAATAATACTTTAATTTTTTTTTGTCCTAATAAAGTATTTATATAAAGTACTGATATATCATCACTGAATATATTTTTAGTTGGGAATGTTTGCTTGTTTGTTTTTTTTTAAGCTGTTTGTCCCAAGAATCATGAAAAGTCATCTTTTTTGCTTCATTTCAAATACTTGGGTTTTTGGCGAGTTGGATTGTTTTGTTTTGTTTTGTTGAGGTTTTTTGTGGGAGGTTGGGGTGGCTTTGTTTGTTTGAAGTTTTTTGGTGGTTTTTTTTTTTTTCGGTTCTCATGTCCTTTTTTTTTTTGTCTGTGTGCTTTTGTTTGGGTTTTTTTCCCCTCACGTTCCAAATTTTACTATTAACTTGTAGTTTCTCAGAGAAACTAGTTTTGCAGAGAAGTGCATGAAGAATGTGAAAAAATTTACCTGGGATTATATAAAGACAGGCTTAACAAACTGTGGGTTTTAATGGTTCTGTCACTGGTACATGGGGGTGAGGGAGAGAAAATTAGAGTAAAATGTGCCTTCATCCTACTCATATACATCACTTAAAGATATTAATGTAATGGTTGATAAAGACCATGCAGGTGCTGCTTAACCATTATTTTACATCTAAGTTATATTCCATAGTTACAAAACTTTTTTCTGTTCACATTTTAAAACAGAATTGATAACTTTGCTTAGCTCAAAATTTGCTAAGAAATAATGCAGACAGAAGAAAGCAATTTTTCCTCAGAGGTTGAAGAGTGCTAGCCTTTCATGTTCTTAACAAGCAACCTTCCCCTATTTATATAAATGGACGTATTGCATACAACAGCAATTTTGAGAGCAATTTTTCTTTGCTTGCTGTGAACTGTATCGTTAAAAGATAACAAGAATGACTAAGATCTCATTAACACTTTTTTTGCATTGGTTTATACCACTGCCTTCAATGACACTGTGCCTAATATCTGAGTGTCTGGAAGTATTTAGTACTTAAAAAAGGATAGCCAGGTTCCAGGATTTCCTCCTCCTTTTGCAGCTAATATCCCATCATTTAATGTATTGATTTGGCAGAGGTCTCTTTTCAGATGAGAAGAACTTGTTCTTTGTGGAGTAAATAGTTTACCAGCCAGCTATATATGTTTGCCTTAGCGAATCTGAGTGAAATGGTCCATCACAAATTCATGTAACTGCATTAACCTTCTTGACATTGTGACTCTGAAAAGTTGAGTATAGAGGTGAATGACAGGAAGTGGTGAAAATGAACATGATGCACATTTTACTGTGTGTAAATAGGCTTAGAACTTAAGTGATTTTTAGAGATAAATTTATCTTTTAAATTTATTTGTCCCCTTTAGACGATTCTTGTTAAACAGGAAGAGTATGTTTTATCAGAATTCTAGTTCTTAATCCACGCTAATTTCTAGTATGTGCTCAGATTTTATGTTTAGACAAGCAGAAGTTGCAGGTACAGATGGAAGAAAATGGATGGAAAAACTTAATCACAACATTTTTTATTACTTTACACCAATTTCTTTTTCTGCTCTGACACATACCAGGATTGATTATTTATAGTACATACTTTCTGTGAATAAATAAGCACTGAATTTTCTGTAAGAAGATATCTCAGACTAGAAGTAGTTTTCTAGAGAAGATTAATAAAAATATGCCTGAAGAATTCAACTTTCTAGAACAATATATTGCCTTTATTTGCAAAAAGATAGAAAATATTCCACCAAAAAAACCAACAAACTTTGGATGAAGAATCTAGACTTTGCTAGATTGTTACATGCTGTCCAGAATCTTTAATATATCTTGAGAATAGTTTGGGGGAGAGAGGAAAGAAACAAAGGAATGGATTTATTATTTATTTTTGTTTCTTTTTTCTTTCTTTGTTTAGATTTTATTTGGCTAATGTACTGTATAAGGTAAAACAGATTTCAGATATCTGGACTGATAACGTGCAACATCGCCCAATCTTCTTTCAGAAATGCACAAAATGGCCACTTTAGGGAAGAAGAGGAGAGCGTGAAGATTTGTGTCTAGCCTAAATACAGAATCAGAATATAGCTCCAGCACTCAAACTGAGAAATGCCTCTGGGTTCTCTGACCTGGATGTAACTGAAGTCGTGCTAGGAATCACTCTTGCTTATGCACCATGATTTTGAAAGTAGTAAGTTCATGGAATGCCATGACATGGCATGTACAGAACAACCAGGGGATCAGGCACAGCCAGCACGGGTTTAGGAAATGTAGGTCCTGACTTATGTGATCTCCTTTGATGACCAGGTTACCTGCCTAGTGGATGAGGGAAATGCTGTTGTCTGCCTGGATTTCAGTAAAGCCTTTGACACTGTCTCCACCAGCATTCTCCCAGAGAAACTGGCAGCCCATGTCTTGGACAGGTACACTCTTGGCTGGCTTGAAAAATGGCTGGATGGCTGGGTCCAGAGAGTGGTGGTGGGTGGAGTTACACTGAGCTGTCAGCTGGCCACAAGTGGTGTTCCCGAGGGCTCAGTGTTGGGGCCAGTCCTATTTCATATCTTTATCGACGATTGAGTGCATTCTCAGAAGTTTGCAGAGGACAGCAGGTTGTGTGGGAGTTTTGATGTGTAGGAGGGCAGGAAGGCTCTGCAGAGGGATCTGGACAGCAGGAATCAATGGTGCAAGGACAACTGTATGAGGGGCAGTAAGATGAAGTTCTGTGTCCTGTACTTCAGTTGCAACAACCCCATGTAGGCTTTCAGCCCAGAAACATAAGAAAGAATTTTCATTCTAATTTTCATGT
>VYZP01052498.1:0-28342 GCA_013400635.1 Hypocryptadius cinnamomeus | reverse complement strand
CCAGAGCTGGGGAAGGCAGGATCCAGCTCCAAAGGTGGAGAAGGCAGGATCCAGCTGCAGAGCTGGGGGAAGGCAGGATCCACACCCAGAGCTGGGAGAAGGCAGGATCCACACCCAGAGCTGGGAGAAGGCAGGATCCACACCCAGAGCTGGGGGAAGGCAGGACCACACCCAGAGCTGGGGGAAGGCAGGATCCAGCTGCAGAGCTGGGGGAAGGCAGGATCCACACCCAGAGCTGGGAGAAGGCAGGATCCACACCCAGAGCTGGGGAAGGCAGGATCCAGCTCCAGAGCTGGGGGAAGGCAGGATCCAGCTGCAGAGCTGGGAGAAGGCAGGATCCACACCCAGAGCTGGGAGCTGGGGAAGGCAGGATCCAGCTCCAGAGCTGGGGGAAGGCAGGATCCAGCTGCAGGGCTGGGAGCTGGCAGCCAGCACAGCCCGGGAGCCTCTCCCTGCCTGGCATCGCCTCCCAGGAAGGGCTCCCTGGCGCGGGGATGCCGGAGCAGCTGGCAGTGCCAGCCTGATGCTGCTGCCAGCACCTGATCTCGGTGAGGTCAAACCTGCTGAGCAGGGCACCAGGGACACAGGGAGCTTCCCCAGCTGGGAATGAGCAGCTGGATGTGAAAGCTGAGACAGCAGAGCGCTCCAGCCCCAGCACGATGGGAACACCTCAGCCTGGCTGCTGTCCCACCCCTCCTCTGCCTCCTGCCTTCCCCTCCTCTCCCCCAGGGAGCTCAGGGAATGCTCAGGAGATCCTCAGCCAAGTCCTGCAGGGTTTGGATGGGCTAAAAACACCCTGTGGGCACCCAGGACTCACCTTCCCACCACCATGGGGTGGGCAAGGAGCACTGCAGGGGAGCTGCCACCAGCCCCTCTTCCCGGGGGATCCTTGATCCCCCCACCCCACAGCTCCAGGATGGAGGGGAGGGCGCTGCAGAAGGGTCCCAAAGAGGTCTGGGAGCACAGGGGGACCAGGTGGAGGGGACAGGGAGGGACCCCCAACCTCTCGCTGCTCCTGCCTGGGCCAGGGCAGCTGATCCCAGTGTGGGGAGGAGCCTGTGGGTGCTTCCCAGGAAAGGGAGAAAGGAGGGAAAAGGCAGGTTCAGGGCATTTTCTTACCTTTCTTCACTTTCTTCTCCTCATCACCTTCTCCTGCTCCCAAGAGGGTGAAGATGATCCCTGTCTGGGAGTTGATGCCCACGGCAGTCACCACCATCCTGCCCGAGCCCTCCATCACGTGGGTACCTGGCAGGGCAGGAATGCCATGGGCACACAGGTGAGACTCCCAGTTCCCATCCCACAGAATCCCAGACTGGTTTGGCTCGGAAGGGACCTCCAACCCCATCCTCTTCCATCCCCTGCCACGTGCAGGGACAACTTCCCCTATCCCAGATTGCTCCAAGCCCTGTCCAGCCTGGCCTTGGACACCTCCCTGAGAGCAGGGCCCACCCTGATCCTAGCCCAGACTCATCCCAGCCCTGCATCCATCCCAGAGCCCTCACCTGACAGCAGCATGGGGTCTTTATCCATGGATTTCTTCACCTGGTCTGACTCCCCGGTCAGCGAGCTCTCGTCTATCTTCAGGTCATTGCCCTGGATCAGGATCCCATCCGCTGGCAGGAGATCACCTGGAGAGGAGGAAAACCAGGGATCAGCCCAGCCTGTGCTGCATGCCACAGGAATGCTCCCAAAGGATCCAAAACTCGGGCTCAGACCAGCTCTAGAGGGAGGAGAAGCAGCAGATGGGGTTTGTAAGGGACAGGTGCAATCAAATGAAATCCAAGAGCTCCCAAATCCTCGCTGGAGACTCCTGGGGAGGATTTTGCTCAGTGCTTCCCCATCTGGTTTTAGTGAATCCTTTCCACAGCTCCTGATGCATCCATAATCCACCGTATCCACCTGCCAAGTATGGAATTGGGCCCTTGGGAAAACAAACACGGTGTTGGATCAATCTCCTTCCTGAATGGGAGGAATATTCCCCCTGGGAAACGAGGAGCAGGGCCTGATTGATCCCAAGGGCTGCAGCTCCTGGATAAGGAAACATCCACCAGTACCTCCAGGGCAAGGAAATATTCCCCAACAACTCCTGGGTAAAGAAATACCCAGGGTAAAGAGATGCCCAGCATCTCCTGGATAACAGAATATTCCCCAAGAACTCCTGGATAAGGAAATATCTAGCAACATCTCCTGGATAACAGAATATTCCAACTCCTGGACAAGGAAATATCCAGCAACATCTCCTGGATGAGAAAATGTTCCCCAAAACCTCCTGGATAAGAAAACACTCCCCAACATCTCCTTGCCAAGGAAATATTCCTCAACATGTCCCGGATAAGGAAATATCCTCAACAGGGACAAGGTTGGGAAAATAAACTAACACAAACTAATAAAACAAACTAATTCTGATGCAGCAGCTCCTTAAAGCTCCAGGCCAAAAAGAGAAGGTGAGTGGAGCTGCATCACCTCCATGGCAGCATTTTCATGGAGCAACCAGAGGAGCTGCTGCTTGTCCTCAAGGCAGAAGGGCTGGAGAAGGAGGGAGGAGGATCCCAGGGGAAGCACAGCTCCAGCCCCACTCACCGTACTTGATCTGGGCGATGTCCCCCACCACGATCTCGGCCACGGGGATCTGGATCACCTGGCCCTTGCGGATCACCGTGAACTTCTGCTCCTGCTCGATGCGGCTCTGGAGGCCCCGGAACTGCTTCTCCTTGCTCCAGTCGTTGAAGGCCGTCACCAGCACCACGATGATGACGGAGAACAGGATGGCAGCGCCCTCGATCCAGCCCGCCTGCGACTCGCCCTCATCCTCCACGCCGCCCGAGGACTGCCCGCACACTGCCCGGGAGAGAGAGTTCCCATGGGATAACCCCAGACAGGAGAGTTCCCATGGGATAACCCCACACAAGAGAGTTCCCATGGGATAACCCCAGACAGGAGAGTTCCCATGGGATAACCCCACACAAGAGAGTTCCCATGGGATAACCCCACACAAGAGAGTTCCCGTGGGATAACCCCACACACTGCCCTAGAGAGTTCCCATGGGACAACCCCAGACAGGAGAGTTCCCATGGGATAACCCCAGACAGGAGAGTTCCCATGGGATAACCCCACACAAGAGAGTTCCCATGGGATAACCCCACACACTGCCCTAGAGAGTTCCCATGGGATAACCCCATATGAGAGAATTCCCATGGGATAACCCCATATGAGAGAATTCCCATTGGGATAACCCCATATGAGAGAATTCCCATTGGATAACCCCACACACTGCATGGAGAGAATTCCCCATTGGATAATTGGTCCTCCCCCAAGGACCCCAAAGATGGGGAGATGCCACCACCCAACGCCCCCATCGCAAACCCCTGCTCCCACAGGGAAGGGGGCAGATCCCAGGATATCCCCACAGGGAATAGAGCAGATCCCAGGATATCCCCACAGGGAACAGAGCAGATCCCAGGAGTCTCCATCCCAAATCCCTGTTCCCACAGGGAAAGGGCAGATCCCAGGATATCCCCAACAGGGAATAGAGCAGATTCCAGGATATCCCCAACAGGGAATAGAGCAGACCCCAGGATATCCCCACAGGGAATAGAGCAGATCCCAGGATATCCACACAGGGAACAGGGCAGATCTCAGAGTCCCTATCCCAAACTCCTGCTCCCACAGGGAATGGGGCAGATCCCAGGATATCCCCACAGGGAACAGGGCAGATCCCACCAGTCCCCATCCCAAATCCCTGCTCCCACAGGGAACGGGGCAGATCCCAGGATATTCCCACAGGAACGGGGCAGATCCCAGGATATCCCCAACAGAGAATAGAGCAGATCCCAGGATATTCCCACAGGGAACGGGGCAGATCCCAGGATATCCCCACAGGAAATGGGGCAGATCCCAGGATATCCCCACAGGAACGGGGCAGACCCGAGTCCCCAGCCCCGGGACTCACGCTCGTTGTCCCCTCCCGGGGGGTGGTAGAAGGAGAGCCCCAGGGAGATGATGGCTGCGATCTCCAGGATGATCAGCGTCACGTCCTGCAGCGCCTCCCACACCAGCTGCAGGAACGTCTTGGCCTTCTTGGGGGGGATGAAGTTCTGGCCGAAGACCTGACGCCGCTTCTCCAGGTCCGTGGGGTTCCCAGACAGGCCTGGAGGGGTGGGGAAAGCAGGGACGAGGGTAAATCCCACTGCTGTCCCTGTGGAATTCATCCAGGAGCAGCTCCCTGCCCACCCTGGAGAATGTGAGGTGCTGGCAGTGGGGAGACAATGAGTAAATAAATAAAATATAAATAAATAAAGTATANCAAATAAATAATATAACATACATAAAGTATACATAAAGTAGAAACAACTAAAATATAATTAAATAATATATAAAATATAAATAAATAAAGTATAAAGAAACAAATAAATAAAATATAAATAAATTAAGTATAAATAAAGGAATCAATTAATTAAATAATTAATGCATTAAAAGATAAAATAGAAATAATAAAATATAAACAAATCAAAATATAAACAACCCAAAATATAAGCAAATATATAACTAAATAAACCAAAACATAAACAAACAATATATCAGGCTGCAGCCTGGAGAGTGCCACTGCCACCCCGGGGCAGGGGACACCAGGCTGCAGCAGTGCTGTGCCACTGCCACCCCGGGGCAGGGGACACCAGGCTGCAGCAGTGCTGTGCCACTGTCACCCCGGGGCAGGGGACACCAGGCTGCAACCTGGCGAGTGCCCAGGTGCTGCCAGCTGGCACCAACAGCCTTGTTTACATCAAATGAGCCGCAAATCTGGGTAAATCTGGGCAAATCTGGGCAATTCTGGGCAATTCTGGGCAATTCTGGCACCCGTGGCCACCTGAGCCCTGTCCCTGGCAGCCCCTGGAGCTGCGGGAGCCTCTCCCAGCCCTGGAGACACCGGATCCGAGCTGGGATTTGGGAATGGGGCAGATCCGAGGTGGGATTTGGGAATGGGGCAGATCCCAGCTGGGATCTGGGAATGGGGCAGATCCCAGCTGGGATTTGGGAATGGGGCAGATCCGAGGTGGGATTTGGGAATGGGGCAGATCTGAGCTGGGATTTGGGAATGGGGCAGATCCGAGCTGGGATGTGGGAATGGGGCAGATCCCAGCTGGGATTTGGGAATGGAGCAGATCTAACCTGGGATTTGGGAATGGGGCAGATCTAAGATGGGATTTGGGAATGGGGCAGACCCCAGCTGGGATTTGGGAATGGGGCAGATCCGAGCTGGGATGTGGGAATGGGGCAGATCCGAGCTGGGATGTGGGAATGGGGCAGATCCGAGCTGGGATTTGGGAATGGGGCAGATCTAACATGGGATTTGGGCTGGTGCTGCTGGAAAAGGGTGGGACACAGAGAGGGAGCAGGACACGGAGCTGGGAGTGAGGATGGGGGGAAATGGGGAATAAAAGGGAGCCTGAGCCCCTTCAGAGCCCTGCCAGGCAGCAGTGGTGACAGTGGCAATGTGGCCACCTCTAATAAAGCCACAAATGCTGACAGGGTGTCAGGATGGAGTGATGGGTGACAGTGGCAGTGACAGGGCCACCCCTAATAAAGACATAAATGTTGAGGGGGTTCCAACCCATGAGCCAGTGATGGATGACAGTGGTGACACCCCAATAAAGCCATAAATGTTGAGGGGGGTCCAGAAGGGAGCAGTGGGTGACAGTGGCAATGTGACACAGCCACTCCTAATAAAGCCACAAGTGCTGAGGAGGTACCAGGACACAAGGAAGTGATGGTGACAGTGGCAAAGTGACACTGCCACCCCTAGTAAAGCCATAAATGCTCATGGGGTCATGCCAGGCAGCAGTGGGTGACAGTGGCAATAATGTGACACTGCCACTCCTAATAAAGCCATAAATCCTGGTGGGGTCCCAGGTCATGAGCCAGCAATGGTGACAGTGGCAGTGTGACACAGCTGTGTCCCCAGCACCACCTTAAGGGACCCCCCCCATCCCATCCTTCTCCACCTTAAGATGTCCCCGGGGCCACTGCCAGGTCCCGGGATGCTCCGGGAATGGCCCTGGGCACATCCCGGTGGTGCCTGGAGCAGCCTGGCAGTGACAGGGGACCCGGGTCCTGCACTCAGGGGACAGCTCTGAGTCATTCCAGAGGGCACCTCCCTCCCAGTCCTGTGTCACTCTGGGGGCACCTCCCTGCCAGCCCTGTGTCACTCTGGGAGGACACCTCCCTCCCAGCCCTGTGTCACTCTGGGGGGACACCCCCTGCCAGCCCTGTGTCACTCTGGGGACACCCCCTGCCAGCCCTGTGTCACTCTGGGGACACCCCCTGCCAGCCCTGTGTCACTCTGGGGGCACCTCCCTGCCAGCGCTGTGTCACTCTGGGGACACCCCCGTGCCCATCCCGTGTCACCCTGGGGACACCTCCCTCCCAGCCCTGTGTCACTTTGGGGGGACACCTCCACATCATTCCAGGGGATGCCCTTCCCAACAGCCCCGTGTCACTCTGGGGGGACACCCCCGTGCCCACCCCGTGTCACTCTGGGGACACCCCCTGCCAGCCCTGTGTCACTCTGGGGACACCCCCTGCCCGCTCCGTGTCACTCTGGGGACACCCCCTGCCCGCCCTGTGTCACTCTGGGGGCACCTCCCTGCCAGCCCTGTGTCACTCTGGGAGGACATCTCCCTGCCCGCCCCGTGTCACTGTGGGGACACCCCCTGCCCGCCCCGTGTCACTGTGGGGACACCCCCTGCCCGCCCCGTGTCACTTTGGGGACACCCCCTGCCCGTCCCGTGTCCCTCCAGCAGCAGGAAGCTGCAGGATCGATCCCATCCCGCTCCCGCGGTGGCTCCAGCCCAGCTGCAGGGAGGGGACAGCTGGCAGCTGGCACAGCAGCCTCGGTGTCCCCACCCAGCCATGACGAGGAGGCTGAGCAGGATCCTGGGATGTCCCGGCCTCGATTCCCCACCAGAGGGTGGAAAATGTGGCTCATGGCCACGGAGCCGCGGGGACACACGTGGGGACACACGTGGGGACACACGGGGACACGGGACGGTCCCACAGGACAGTCCCACGGCAGCCAGGGATCCCAAAGCAGATCCCACCCATGGGAATGATCCCAGGACTGTCCCCCACCCTCCCCGGGGAACTGGGGGGGTTTGATGGCTCTGTGGTGGCACAGGGAGGGTGACAAAGAGCCCGTGCCACCCAAATGCCACTGCAGGGTCTGGGGGGCCGATTAGAAGGTGACAAAGAGCAGCAGCTCTGGGCAGGTGCCACCCATGGGGGCCACTGCAGGCTCTGGGGTCAGGTTTAGCATGGGAAAAGGGGTAGAAATTTTGGGTGGAGGCTACATGTGACAGCAGGGAGCTGTCACCAGTGCCAGATCTGCCTGGGGACAGCGGCTGTGGGGTGGCACGAGGAGCCCCCCCCGCAGGAATGGGGCTGGGGGCGGCAGCCCTGGGTGAGTCAGGGTGGCTGTGCTGGCACCCAGGGGACACGGGTGACTCAGCAGAGCCACCTCCTGCTCACGGCTGTGGGACACCCCACGCCACCCCAAAGCCACTTTGGGAGCAGCCCCAAGGGTTTGGGGTCTGCTGGCACCTCCTGGGGCAGAGCTGGAGCTGCCAGAACCAGCAGACCCCAAACTGACAGCGGGGGTGGGGACCCCAAGGGCCACCCAAGGCGGGCTCTGGGGGACCGTGGCCAGTGTTTGCCCACGAGGACAGTGCCAGGCTGCAGAGGGGACAGCCAGTCCTGCAGCACAGGCTGGCACCGAGGGTCAGGAGCCACACGGATCCAGGTGGGATCAGAGCACTCCAGGGCACGGATCCTACAGTGGGACAGGGGTGCTGGCAGGACACCCCGGGCTGGCCCTCCTGGTGACACGCAGGAGGACAAGGCCTGTGCCACCTCAGCAGGGTGATCAGCAGAGGGACAGCGAGAATGGGCATGGGGACAAACACCTGGGAGCAGGGACACGGAGCTGGGATGTGCACCCCGCTCAGTGGGGTCAGACAGAGGTGCCACAGGTTCCTTCGGGATTTTGCTCTTCCCAAAAATCCCCGAGGATTTGGAGCAGAGTACACTTTGCTCTCTGGGATTTGGGGCAGCTCAGCTCCACGGGAGGGACATGCCAGGGGCATCGGGGTGGGACTGAACCCTTCACCTCCCCTAAAAGAGCCTTTTGGGTTCTCCTCCCACCTCTCCTCCCACCCCAAAGCAGCGTGATCCCACTTTGGCAGGGCCGAGCACATTGTTTTGTGACCTGGGCTTTGTATTTCCACCGGGAGTTCCCCCCCTTCTCTAACGACATCCCGATATTGTCTCTCCTTCCCGGTCCCACTCGCAGCTGGAAAGCTGCAAATCCCCCCCTTGCAGCACTAAAAATATCCCACAGATTGTCACAGCCACGTCCCCATGCCACAGCCCCAGGGCTGAGTCCCAATCCTACAGCTCCAGGGCTCAGTCCCCACCCCACAGCTCCAGAGCTAAGTCCCCATCCTACAGATTGTCACAGCCAAGTCCCCACCCCACAGCTTTAGGCCTGAGTCCCATCCCACAGTTTTAGGGCTGAGCCCCCATCCTATAGCTTTAGGGCTGAGTCCCCATCCCACAGATTGTCACAGCCAAGTCCCCATCCCACAGTTTTAGGGCTGAGTCCCCATCCCCCAGCTTTAGGGCAGAGTCCCCATTCCACAGCCCCAGGGCTGAGTCCCAGTCCCACAGTTCCAGAGCTGTGTCCCCATCCCACAGATTGTCACAGCCAAGTCCCCATCCCACAGCTCCAGGAAACTCCTCAGAGGTGGAATCAGGGGCTCTCTGCCCCCTGCACCCCCTCAATTCCAGGGAAGGCTCCACTGCTGTGCCAAGGCACCCCCAGTGCCACCAGTGCCACCAGCCTGGCTGATGAGGGGACCCCAAAAGCCAGCCCAGTGTGTGAGGGCAGAGGTGACACCCTGAGATCCTCCCAGAGGTGACCCCAGGTGTCACTGCCACCACCCCAGTGGCACTGCCCAGGTTTTCCTTGGAGCATCCTCAGACCAGGAGGGACCTGGGCCCATCTCCCCATCCCTGGGTGCATCCCCCACCCCCTTTGGGGACACACTGCTTCTGTCCCTAACCCAAAGTGTCACCAACAGCAGCAGGTGGCACCCAGCCACCCTGCCAGCGCCCTCCAACCTTTACACCTCCCCTCCCACCCCGTAAATGATTAAACAGGGAACAGCTGGAGCAGCACCTGGGCTGTGGGGAGGAGCTCCTCACCCCATCCCACATCTCTGACAATCCCAGAGGTGACAAACCCCAGACTACGGGATGGTCACTGGAGCCACCACCCTTGGATGTGACCTTCGTGTGGCTCTATCCCAGTGGTGACAATCCCAGACCATGGGACAGTCACTGTAGCCACCACCCTCAGGTGTCACCTTCACATGGCTCCACCCCGGAGGTGACAACCCCAGAGGTGACAACCCTAGAGGTGACAACCCCAGACCATGGGACAGCCACTGGAGACACCATCTTCAAGTGTCACCTTCATGTGGTCCCATCCCAAAAGTGACAACCCCAGACGACATGAAAGCGACTGGAGCCACCACCCTCCAGCATCACCTTCACATGGCTCCATCCTGGAGGTGACAACCCCAGACCTCGGGAGCCACCACCCTCGGGTGTCACCTTCACACAGCTCCATTCCAGAGGTGACAACCCCAGACCACGGGAGCCACCACCCTCGGGTGTCACCTTCACACAGCTCCATTCCAGAGGTGACAACCCCAGACCACAGGAGCCACCACCCTCGGGTGTCACCTTCACACAGCTCCATTCCAGAGGTGACAACCCCAGACCACGGGAGCCACCACCCTCGGGTGTCACCTTCACACAGCTCCATTCCAGAGGTGACAACCCCAGACCACGAGAGCCACCACCCTCGGGTGTCACCTTCACATGGCTCCATTCCAGAGGTGACAACCTCAGACCATGGGAGCCACCACTCTCGGACCCTTCACACAGCTCCATCCTGGAGGTGACAACCCCAGACCACGGGAGCCGCCACCCTCGGGTGTCACCTTCACATGGCTCCATTCCAGAGGTGACAACCTCAGACCACGGGAGCCACCACTCTCGGATCCTTCACACAGCTCCATCCTGGAGATGACAACCCCAGACCACGGGAGCCACCACCCTCGGGTGTCACCTTCACAAAGCTCCATCCCAAAGATGACAACCCTAGAGGTGACAACCCCAGACCTCGGGAGCCACCACCCTTGGGTGTCACCTTCACATGGCTCCATTCCAGAGGTGACAATCCCAGACCACGGGAGCCATCACCCTTGGACATCACTTTCACATGGCTCCATCCTGGAGCTGACAACCCCAGAGGTGACAATCCCAGCCCATGGCAGGGCCACTCACCTTCGACCGGCGACGTCTTCAACCTCTTGCAGACGTTCTGGACGCCGCCATAGGAGTCGTTGATCCGGGCCACGGCCTCGGCGCTCCTCAGCTCCATGAGGTTCCTGAGCTCCACCAAGGAGCACCCAAAGTCCCCCTCATGGTTGCCCTCGGCCACCGAGTTCCCGGGGTGGTGGTCGGCCACGTTGTTCGTCATCTTGTCACAGTGACGGTGCCACCGGCGCGGCGCTCCTGGGGCGGCCTCGCTCGCGGCTCCGGCGGCTCCGGGGGGGGATGCTCCGTGTGGCCCCTTCCCTGGGGGCTTCCCGGGGGGAACGGGTGGCTCTATCCGAGCCCAAGTTGTCGGGATGAAGGTGTAAACAGGATGTGCATGTTACCGCGGAGGCGACCTTAGCAACGCCCGGCGTGCAGCTCCTGCAGCGGGAGGAGGAGGAGGAGGAGGAGGAGGAGGAGGGCTCCCTGGATACCACAGCAACTGGAGCTGCGAAAACAACCGTGGGAAACAAAAATATCAGCGTCAGGAGGGCTTGGGAAGGAGCGAGGCGCCCCATGGGGTGGGAGAGGGGAGCGGCGCTACCCCAAGGGGGGGATTTTTAGGGAGAATTCGGTGTCAGCGTGGTTTGGGCAGAAATTCCTGGGTGAGAAGTTGAGCTCGGAGTGTGGAGCAGGGAAAAGCAGCAGCTGCGGGGCCGGGCAGGAAAGGAGCCCAGGTGGTTCTTCACTTTCAGCCCAGACAAACCCTCCCATTGATTTTGGGTTAAAAATACCCCTCGGCAGTGGGAAACAGCTGCTTCCTCCCCTGGGCAGGATGTGGGGGCCGGAGTATCGCTCCCTGTCCTGCTGGCAGGTAGGGAACGATCCCAATACCCCAATATCCTGATATCCCAATAACCCAATACCCTGATATCCCAATATCCAAATATCCCAATGTCCCGATATCCAAATATCCCAAAATTCCAAAATCCCAATATCCCAAATTTCCAAAATCCCGATATCCCAATACCCTGATATCCTCATGACCCAATATCCCAATACCCCAATATCCCAGTATCCCGATATCCATGGGAAAGGGACTGCAGCACCCCATGGCTCTACATCAGCTGGAAGATGCCACAGGAACCACGAAAAAGAAGAGGGAAGTGGCAGAGAAGCCACCAAAACCTGGGAGTTTGTCGGAAATCGAGGCTTTTCCGTTAATGACCTGTTCCAAGGTGGCTCCCTGAGGGCAGCCAGTGGCTCTCAGTGTCCCCAAGAGCTGCCACCCAGGTCACAACCCCACAGCGAGGAGAGGGGAGCCCCAAAAACACTACAACCAAGCCAGGCAAGGACCATGGACATCCCACAGCTCCCCCATTCCTCAGGGATTTGGGGGCTGGGATTCTCTGCTGGCATTTCAGAGTTCTAGGGACAAATAGGGACATGGAGGGAACAGCACAGGCCAGAGGGAAAAAGGGCTTTTTGTCAGCCAGGGTTAGCTGTGTTCCCAAGCTCCAGGGAAGCTCCCAGCACTCCAGAGGCAAAAAGGCTGCGAGGGGAGGCTCTTATGGAGAGAAAATAAAATCTTTCTGAGGGCAAAATAAATAAAGAACAACAAGGGAACAGCCACTCTGGCAGCATCCGCCCCAGAAGGGGCCCAGGGGTGGCAGAGCAGGCTGGGGAGGGACAGGGGAGGACAGGAGGGAGGAGGGACAAGTCCATGGCTGATCCCAGCACACACGGGATGCACCAGCCCTCACCAACCCCACAGAAATGCACCAAATCAGCACAGGGCTGTCATGAACAGCCCCAATTCCAGCCCCAGGGCTGTCCCAAACTGCCCCATCCCAAAAAGCCCCAATTCCAGCCCCAGGGCTGCCCCAATTCCAGCCCCAGGGCTGCCTCAATTCTAGCCCCAGAGCTGTCCCAAATTGCCCCAATTCCAGCCCCAGGGCTGCCCCAATTCTAGCCCCAGAGCTGTCCCAAACCACCCCGATTCCAGCTCCAGCCCCAGGGACTTTTCAATCTCTGGGGCAGCACAACCCCAAAGAAGCAAACCCTCCCTGCCTGGCCCTCCTTATCCTTCCAGCAGCACCCCCAGGGCAGCTCCCGGCACTATCAGGGCACCACAGGCACCAACTGCACCTCGGGGACAGCAGTGACATCGTCAGAAGGTCCCCACCTCGGGAGGGACCTGTGCCCTAGATGCAGGGAGGGGGGAGCGGGGCAGGATGGGGGGACACAGGGATGGAACACTGGGATGGGACACTGGGATGGGACACTGAGATGGGACACTGGGATGGGACACAGGGATGGGGAGAACAGAGATGGGGAGAACAGGGATGGGGACACACAGATGGGACACAGGGATGGAAGGACACAGGGATGGGACACAGGGATGGAAGGACACAGGGATGGGACACAGGGATGGAAGGACACAGTGATTGGGACACAGGGATGGGACACAGGGATGGAAGGACACAGGGACGGGGACATTGCAGCTCCTCAGGCCAGAGCATTGCTGCTGCCCCATCCAGCAGGGATCCCTGCCCATCCCCAGCCCCGTTATCCCACGGCTCCTCGTGGAGCTGAGCTCATCCATCCCTGCAAGGCAGCAGCTCCCAGCAGCGGGAAGCAGGAGGTGGCAGGCCCAATTAAGCAGGCTCCTGCTGATTAAGAGAAAAAACGCTAATTCCCCCACCCCACCACGCTCATTTCCTCCTCTTTCATAGCAACCGGCGCTGTCTGAGGAGCGCTCAGAGGTTAAGAGGGAGACAGTTAATTAATACTGTAACGGCCTAGCCCTTAATTACCCCTGACAGAGCTCAGGGGGCAGCGATCAGCACCATCCCTGTGTTCCACTGCGAGATTCCAGCCTGGAATTTGTTCTGTCCTGGGGGAAAGGAGGGACCCAGCATCATCCCAGTGTCCCACTGCAAGATTCCAGCCTGGAATTCATTCTGCTCTCGGGGGAAAGGAGGGACCCAACACCATCCCTGTGTCCCACTGCAAGATTCCAGCCTGGAATTCATTCTGCTCTCAGGGGAAAGGAGGGACCCAACACCATCCCTGTGTCCCACTGCAAGATTCCAGCCTGGAATTCATTCTGCCCTTGGGGAAAGGAGGGACCCAGCATCATCCCTGTGTCCCACTGTGAGATTCCAGCCTGGAATTCATTCTGCTCTCAGGGGAGAGGAGGGACCCAGCACCATCCCAGTGTCCCACTGCGAGATTCCAGCCTGGAATTCATTCTGCTCTAGGAGGAGAGGAGGGACCCAGCACCATCCCAGTGTCCCACTGCAAGATTCCAGCCTGGAATTCATTCTGCTCTAGGAGGAGAGGAGGGACCCAGCACCATCCCAGTGTCCCACTGCAAGATTCCAGCCTGGAATTCATTCTGCTCTCAGGGGAAAGGAGGGACCCAGCATCATCCCTGTGTCCCACTGTGAGATTCCAGCCTGGAATTCATTCTGCTCTCCGGGGAGAGGAGGGACCCAGCACCATCCCTGTGTCCCACCCTGCAATCCCAGCCTGGGACCGAGGTGTGGGATGGCTCCTGTCCGCTCTGAGCATCCTCCCCCAGCCCTTCTGGGATCACAGCCCCATTCCCAGCCCTGCCCCATCCCACCAGCACAGGCTCCCTGGCCGAGCTGGGAAGGATCCAGGCGGATCAGAGCCATCGCTCTGAGGGGCTCCCAGTGACCCCAGCAGGTCCTGTCCTTCACTCCGGGAATCCATTCCCAGAGCCCCCAGGCCCTGGAGAGGAACAAGCTCTCCCTGAGGGAAGAAAACAGCCCAGGTGGGAGAGGACCTGAGCTCCCTGTGCTGACACCAGCTGTGTCACCTCCCAGATGCCATCCCTGAGCTGGCAGGAGTTGGGGACCTGCCCTGGAGCCTGGCGGGGTGTGAGGGGAGGAAGGAGCAGGGTGTGAGGGGAGGAAGGAGAGGAGTGTGAGGGGAGGAAGGAGCGTGCGGGCTCCAGGCAGGAGGAGCTGGCGAGGAGCGGTGGAGCCGGTGCTGCAGCTGAACCTGCCCGGAATAATAAACGGCAGCACGGCACCTCCGTCCTGCCAGGGACAGTGCCCGCGGCCAGGGCCACCGCCCCAGAGTGGCCTGTGCCCACCCCAGCCCCAGCACCTGCTGGATTCAACCTCGGGGAAAAGCGAGGAGGAAAAATTAATCAGCTGGAGATGCCACAAGTGGCAACGTCAGCCATGCCGTGGGTGGCCCTGCTGCCATGCTGGTGGCACTGCTGATGGCACCAGGAGCCTGGCACATGTGGCTGTGGCTGAGTCCCTGGGTAAGGACAGGGATCCTCCTGCCTCAGGACATCAGATCAGATCCTGGATGGGAGCACTGCTCCATCCTCCCATGGAGGATCAGAGGTGGAGCAATCCCTGCCCAAGCTCAGGAGGTTCTTCCATTGATGAAATCCGTGCCCCAGCTGGGACATCTCCTACCACCAGGCCAAAGAAAAGCATCACCAGCCAGCACATTCCCTGCCCAGAGCCACAAATCCCACCTCAGATCAGGTGGATCAAGGTGGGATCACCTTCCCCAAGCACCTGGATCCCAGCCCCATACTCTGCCCCTCCCAGCAGCACCCACCAGGGTCCATCTCCTCTCCCAGTTTGGCAACGGGGTGTTGGGAACACTTGGCTGCCGGAGGTTGCCATGGCAAACTCAATGTAAAGCTGTCAGGGATGCTGTTTATGTTGCCAAGTGGGGAGGAAGGGAAAAAAACATAATTTAAAAAAAAAAAAAAAAAATCAACTCCCCCAAAATTACCCTTTCTTGGCTCGAGTTAGCTTTTTTCTTGTTGGGAATCCAAAGCTGCATCCACAGCGGGATGAGAGAGGCTGCACGGACAGAGCCGTTCTCCAGATGGACAAACAGAGCCAAAGTAGCCAATTAAAGCAGAAAAACGGCCTTGGAGCACCTTTCCTGCCCTGCCGGCTGGAACTGCCCCTGCAGAGGCCGCACTGCTCTCCCTCCCCAGCACAGACCCCACTCACTCCCCTGGGAGCTGGGCACACGTGGGAGCAGCGCTGGGGGGGCACGGGGAGGTGGAAATCCTCTGGAATGACTGAATCCAGGGAGGAATCCCCGGGAGAGACCCACGGGGAGCTGCCATCACCGGGGGGTTTGGGGAGGGGACCAGACCCCCCTGCAGCCCCTCAGAGCCAGGGGAGACCCCTTCCCAGTGGGAATGTGGGACCGGACTCTGCACTGGCACCTGGGCACACCTGCCCCATGCCAACAGGTGACAGCCTTGGGGACAGGGAGGGCACTTGGGGAGGGGGCACGACCCCCACGCCGGGGCTGAGCCGGGACGGGACAGGGACACCCGGCCACGTGGAGCAGGTGGTGCCCAGCCCGCGGTGACAGCGGCTCGTGGGGGATTTTATGGGGTCCCCGGTGTCCCCCCGGAGCCGCCGCGGAGCCCCGCGGGCAGCGGGGGGGCCCCTCCCCTGCACACTCACCAAATCGCAATGTGCAGATGGCAGCGGCTCCCGCTCCTGCTCCTGCCTGTTCCCAGCAACACCCCTGGCAAGGGAAGCCTTCCCTCCTTAACCCCTCCGGCGCCGGGCGAGGCCACCCGCAGGGGACACCGCGGGGGTGTCACCTCCTGCGGCGGGGAGGAGACACGGCGGTGGCGCACAGGGACAAACCTCATGCTCAGGGCTGGCTCGAAGGGTCAGGGGACATCCCAGCCGGGATTGTCACCCTCGGGGTGAAGAGCTTCCATGGGAGGAGGGGCAGGGTGGCAGAAGGTCACGGTGGAGGAACCTCCATCCTGGTGCCACGGAGAGGCGAAGGGGACGAGGCCAGGGCAGACCCCCGGACACTTAGGGACCCTGTGCCAGCTCAGGAGGACCTGTCCCCTTCCCCCGGTCACGCCGCTGTCCCCACGCCCCGCTCCTTGCCCCGGGCGGCTGCAGGTGTCGAAAGCAGAAGCGGTGACACCCGGGGACAGCCACCTGTGGCACCCGCGGGATGTCCCCTCCTCCCGCCGCAGCATCCGCTTCCTCCGCCAGGGGTGGGGACAGCGACACTGCCCTGCCCGGAGGGGCCCCCCGCACCCGACAGTGCCACCCCCGCCACACCTCGGGGACACTCCAGAGCCAAACCCTGGCACGGGGGACACGCCGGTGACAGCCAGACCCCCTCGTTCCTGGCGGGGCAGAGGGGGAAGGAGCCCGCAGGCTCCATCCTGCCAGGTGGGGGGAATAAAAGTGGGGGAATAAACGTGGGGGGAATGTCCTGGAAAAGGAGCAGGAAAACGCCCAGGAAGCGCTGGGGCCTCACGGAGCGCGGCAGCAGCAGCGCTGTGCCAGGGAAACTGAGTCACCGACCGAGTGACAAAGCGAGTGACAAAGCAGGCACTGAGCAGTGGCGGAGCCCAGGGCGCGGGGCTGGAGCTGCAGCCCGGGAATTCCTGCGGGAATTCGCTGTTGGGATCCGGCCCCTGAGGCTGCTCCTCGCCAGCCCCCGCGGGCAGGGCAGGCTGCCCTTGTCCCGCATCCCCGCGGGTCCCCACATGTGACAATTCCCGGTTCCCACAAGTGACAATTCCCGTCTCCCAAGCGGCTCCTCCGCAGCTCCCCGTCCGCAACATCGGGCTGGGGACAAAGGAGAGGGACACGCCACAAGCCACCGGCTACCGCAGGCTCAGGGTGCCATACGCTGTCGGCAGCGAGCCGCTGGCCCCGCGGTGTCACTGTCAGCGGCGATGTCACCGTCACCCACGGTGACAGCCCCGTAGTATTTCCTCCCACATGGCTGTGCCAGGAGCACCATTCCCGGTGCCAGCAGCGCAGCCACGGGGCTGCCACGTGCAGGGCACAAGGCTGGGGGCCTGTCCCCAAACCGGCTGTCACCCCCTTGGCCGCAGACCTTCATCCCCACGCAGGTGACACCAAGGGTGGAGAGGCCACCGGAGCATTGTCCCATCCCTGGCTGTGTCACACCATCCTCCTCCTCCTCTCCTTCCTCCTACCACGAGGAGGGATGGCAGCAGGGCCAAGGTCACAGGGAAAGCAGAAGGAACAGGCAGGAGGAGGTGACATTCTGCAAAATGAATGTCCCTGCCGCCATCCTGCAGGGCACTCACGCGGCTGCCACCACCCTGCTCATTCCAGCTGCTCTGGCTCCCATTTTGCTCCTATTTTGCCTCCTGCTAATTGACGTTGGAAAACTGCTGGGTTTTGGCGTGCCCAAGGCAGCAATTAACTCCTGCAAAGGGCAGGGAAGAGGCTGGAGGCGGAACTCTGGGCACGGCCTTGGCACGGATGCGGCGATCCACGACGCAGCTCCCCAAATCCCGCTGCCCTGAGCCCCAAAATCTGCACCCGAGCCCCCAAACCCACAGCCCTGAGCCCCAAACCCCACAGCTCTGAGCCTGCTGCCACCAGGGGCTGTGACAGCCCCGGCTCGTGCTGTCCAGGCCTCCAAAAGCGTCACATCCACGTGCCAAAGCCACCGGCGCAGCTGGCGGTGCCGGGGGTCAGGAATCTGCCCTCGCCCCCGGCCGGGGCTTCCCCGAGCCTCAGGGTGCAGCAGCCCAGGAATTCCATGGGGGTGGAAGCAAAGGAAAAGCAGGGAGCCTCCAGGCGAGCTGTCAGGGGGAATGTTTCCATCTAAGGCCTTGGTATTTCTCTGGCGGCGCCTGCACTAAATCAGCGCCGCTCCTCTCATTATTCTCTCGTGCTTTACAAGGTAGCACGGCCGGTGCAGGAATGCAGGAGGATGGGGAGCAAAGCCAGCCTCTCCTGCAGCAGCAAACACCTGCAGGCCTCACCCTCTGCAAGGGCACAGCATCCTCTGGGCAGCCCCTCTGCCACCTCCCTAGCAGCCCTGGTACTTTTAACACCAAATGGTTTTGTTTGTGATCGTCTGACCACCAAAATCAGAGAGTATGGCTTTCAAAATCAGAGAATATGGATGTCACACCTGAGTGTAACATCTAGAAGATATCAGAAGATGTGGTGCTTAAGGACATGCTGTAGTGCTGGATTTGGCACTGCTGGCTCAAGGATTGGACTTGACAATCTTAAAGGTCTTTTCCAGCCTCAACAATTCTGTGATTCTACACAGGAGCCCTCAGGTAGGGAGGAGCTGGGCTGCCTCGCTCTTTGCTCTGCATTTGTCCCTCTCTCCCCAAATTCACCTGGTCCCTGGGGGTGACAGTGGCACAGCCCTTGGGAGGATTGTCCTGGATGCCAGCACCAGGTTTTGTCCACTCCTTCTCCATCCCACTTGGCACCAGGAAATGGGTTCTTCCCAGCCTGGGAGCACTGGGAAGCCACCATGGGGTGATGTGGCAGCAGCTGGCACACAGTGGGTGACCCCTCTCTCCTCTCTTCCCTTCCCTCCAGGTGGATCTGCTGCAGGGAGGTGTGCACGGCAGCAGCTCCCACCCTGCTGCCCCCTCCACCTCTCCTCCCTCCTCCAGACCCATTCTGGGCTTGGCCTAGCCCTGATTCACAGCCCAGAGCCAGTCCAAAGCCGAGGTTTGGGATTTGGGCAGCTCAGAATTGTGGAGCGGGACTGGAGGATAAAAACAAGGATAAAAACAAACCAGGCCCTGGGGCTGCTCTGGCAGCACTCCAGGATGGACACGGAGCAGTGGCCACATCCCAGCCCTGTCAGAGCCACCTGGACCCTCCCAGTTCCTGTCACACCTGGCCAGCAGGGAGGTGACACCGAGAATCCTGGCAGGATGGGGATCCCACTGCAGGGAGACACTGCAGCCCCAGCACTTGGAAGCTGTTCTGGGAGGCCCCTGAGGAGCAGGAGAGGCCAGGGAAAGGCTGGGGGCAGTGTCTGAGCTGGCCAGGCTGGAGCAGAGGCCACAGGGCCGGGATGGTGCCGAGGGCAGGAGGGAGGAGCCCCGAGCCCTCTGCTCCAGAGCCGCTCCTGGGCACAGCCCCAACCAGGATTTTGGATTTTTGGATCCCAGGACACTCCTTAGGCAGGAGCTGGGGCAGAGCCTGGGTTATCCCAGCCCAGGGCAGGGATGCTCCCACCATTCCCAGCTCTGCCATGGGATGGGGCAGCCCAGGAGCACCGGGAGCAGTTGGTGTCCAGCTCATCTCCCCACACACCTGACAGCCCCAAAGAGCAGAGATCCCACCAATCCCGACTCTCACCTTCCCACAGCCCGTTCAAATTTTAAACTCGGCTTAAATTAAATCAAACCCAGAGCACGGGGCAGTCTGAGAGGCAAAACAACACTCAGGGGACAGGAGAGCCACCGGGCAGGACAGGAGGACACAGGCACGGTATTTTTAGCAGGATTACACAGGGACAGGGGATTCCTACCCCGAAGATCCCTGGGGGCTGAAAATAGGGCCCGTCACTTCCTCCAGCAGCAGCCGGGGGAAGCATCTGCTGCTCCGGGCAGGCAGCAGGAGGAGAGGGGCAGCCCGTGGGTTTTGGGGTGCCCAGGCCACCCCGGGACAGCGGGGGGCACCTGGTGGCTCACCTTGTCACCGCCGGAGCCACTTCCTCTTCCCTGCTCCGTGAAGAATCCCGTGGAAAAAAAACCAAACCGGCAGCAATCCCTCCCAAAAATGCCCCTCTGGAGCACAGCGGGGGAAACTGAGGCAGGAGAGGCGGAGCTGGTGGGACACCACAGGGAAATTTGGGGGATCCCCTAAAGCTGGGGCTGTGCCACTAGGGGATCCCCAACAATTGCAGATGTGCTGTAGGGGAACCCCAGCAATTCCAGAGCGGGGAGGGCGCTCCAGCACTCAGCTCCCGAGGGTGGCAGCAGCCCTGGGGACACGGGGAAGGGCTGGGGACAGCAATGCCCCTCCTGCCACCGCCACCACGTGAGCCGGGATGGGTGTCCCTGCTCCCAGCTCCGAGAATTCCCGCTCTGGATCACATCCCTGCCGGCCACCCCGTAACTCCTGCCAGCCCGGCTAGCTGGGATCCCTCTCCGCACACTCCTCCAGCCCTAAATCCATATTTTCCCATAAAAAAAACCCCAAGCCCAGCGGGGATTTTCTAAGAGACGAGCCAGCAACAAGGGATGGGAGAAGGGTAAAAAAAAAAAAATTATATTAAAAAAAAAAAAAGGGCTGCGAGTGATTTTCGCTGCTGCAAAGGGTTAAAAAAATAAAGTCGGGAAAAGCGATAGGAAAAACACACGCGGCTCCCAGGGAAGAGCGCGCCGGCTGCTCCCGTTTCCCTTCCCAACATGCCCCGCTCCTGGGAAAGTGTGGGCTGTTTTCCATATATAACTGCGAACTGTTCCATGCAGTAAGAAGTCTAATTAAAGGGAGCCAGGCGAGCAGGGGAAGGCGGTATTTATCCCGGAGAAAAGAACCCCCATCCTCAGAATCCTAAATGCAGACCCTCGCCCAGCAAGGAAAAAAAAAAATTAAAAGTCCCGTGGTGGCGTGGAAAGAGGAAAGAGGAAAGAGGAAAGAGGAAAGAGGANCAGGGTCCTCCTTCCCCGGCCCCCTGAGGTGGCAGAAACGAGGATTTGAGCAAACAGCAGGAATCAGCTTGGAAAATAAATATGAGAGCGAATCTAGGCGGGCGGGAAATGCCTGGAGGCACCCTGAGGGATCCAGGGTGGGTGGGAGAGGCTGGGAGGGAAGGGGGCACCACCCTGGGCACCCCCCACTCAGGGGGTGACCCACAGGGGTCTCACCCCACCCCGACACCCCGGCCCAACTGAACCCCACCAGTGTTTTGGAGGAACTGACTCTGAGGGATGGAAAAATCCTTGGAAAAACCCTGGATGTGTTTTTGAGAGGAGCTTTGTTCGAGCTGTGCTTCCCACCAGCGCCAGGCACTGCCCTAATCCAGAGCAGGCACCACACTCAGGTTCGGGGGGGACTCAGAGCAATTAAAACCCGTTAGCAGGCTTTAATTAAGCGCTGATTATATGAGTTGGGGAGAGGCACCACCACCACCATCATCATCATCATGGGCAGTGATTCCAGCTGGATGGGGCTCTTTGCTCCCTAAAATTGCACTTTGTCCTGCTGCCACCCTGCAGTCACGTCGATCTGGAGCCGTGGAGTTTGGGGTGTCATTCCCAGNGAAGGGTAAAAAAAAAAAAATTATATTAAAAAAAAAAAAAGGGCTGCGAGTGATTTTCGCTGCTGCAAAGGGTTAAAAAAATAAAGTCGGGAAAAGCGATAGGAAAAACACACGCGGCTCCCAGGGAAGAGCGCGCCGGCTGCTCCCGTTTCCCTTCCCAACATGCCCCGCTCCTGGGAAAGTGTGGGCTGTTTTCCATATATAACTGCGAACTGTTCCATGCAGTAAGAAGTCTAATTAAAGGGAGCCAGGCGAGCAGGGGAAGGCGGTATTTATCCCGGAGAAAAGAACCCCCATCCTCAGAATCCTAAATGCAGACCCTCGCCCAGCAAGGAAAAAAAAAAATTAAAAGTCCCGTGGTGGCGTGGAAAGAGGAAAGAGGAAAGAGGAAAGAGGAAAGAGGAAAGAGGAAAGAGGAAAGAGNGAGGGATGGAGAAATCCTTGGAAAAACCCTGGATGTGTTTTTGAGAGGAGCTTTGTTCGAGCTGTGCTTCCCACCAGCGCCAGGCACTGCCCTAATCCAGAGCAGGCACCACACTCAGGTTCGGGGGGGACTCAGAGCAATTAAAACCCGTTAGCAGGCTTTAATTAAGCGCTGATTATATGAGTTGGGGAGAGGCACCACCACCACCATCATCATCATCATGGGCAGTGATTCCAGCTGGATGGGGCTCTTTGCTCCCTAAAATTGCACTTTGTCCTGCTGCCACCCTGCAGTCACGTCGATCTGGAGCCGTGGAGTTTGGGGTGTCATTCCCAGCCTGTCAGTCATTCCCAACCCTGACATTCCCAGCCTTGTCATTCCCAACCTCATCATTCCCAGCCCTGACATTCCCAACCCTGATATTCCCAGACGTGTCATTCTCAGCCCTGTCAGTCATTCCCAACCCTGACATTCCCAACTTTGACATTCCCAGCCCTGACATTCCCAGCCCTGACATTCCCAGCCCTGTCATTCCCAGTCCTGTTAGTCATTCCCAACCCTAACATTCAAGGCCCTGACATTCCCAGCCTTGTAATTCCCAACTCTGACATTCCCAACCCTGATATTCCCAACCATGTCATTCTCAGCCCTGTCATTCCCAGCCCTGTCACTCATTCCTAGCCCTGACATTCCCACCTTTGACATTCCCAGCCCTGACACTCCCAGCTCTGTCAGTCATTCCCAGCCCTGACATTCCCAGCCCCATCATTCCCAGCCCCACCTCCGCACCCCCGCCCTGCAGCCCGGCACAGTCCTGACCTGCCATCCTGTTTATGCCACATCCAACCCCACGTGTTCCCTCCTCCCAGCACCTCCCAGCTGCACCAGTAACCCCGGCAAACTGGGATATCCCTTCCCTCGGACGGACACATGATGTCCCTGCAAGGAGGGATTGGGGCCTTCCAGCCCCAAAGCCAGGCTTTGCCATAAATGTGTCATAAATCCCAGCTCCCCCCCAAAAAAACCACCTGCAATGATGCTGGGATGGAATCCCAGAATGGATTGGGATGAAACAGACCTTAGAGCTCAACCCATTCCACGGGCAGGGACACCTGCCACTATTCCAGGGTGCTCCAAGGCCAGCCTGGCCTTGCTTGGATGAGCTCAACCTCAGACACAACAGGGACAAGGACACGGTGCTGCCAGGGGGGCTCAGACCCCAAAAAACGCCCCCCAAAACCCCACAGCCTCTGCCCAGCCTCCAAACGAGAGGGACACAGCGGCCCTGGGGTCACCCGAGGTGACAGTGGCCACCGTCCCCTCTGTCCTGGCCGGAGATGGGGCTGTGGGAGGCTCTGGCACGGCCCGGCCCTGCCCCAGGTGGGGCTCTAAGCAGCAGCGCTAATCCAGGGATAATTGCGGCTTTAGCAGCGATAGGGCCCAGATTAGTGGGAAAATCCCGGTGTTAGGGGCACGGCGCTGGCACCGCGCGGCGCCGGAGCCAAGGGAGAGAGGGATCCCGGGAACAGAGTGAGGGATCCATGGGATACAGAGAGGGATCCCGGGAACAGAGTGAGGGATCCCAGGAACAGAGTGAGGGATCCACGGGATACAGTGAGGGATCCCGGGAACAGAGTGAGGGATCCATGGGATACAGCGAGGCATCCCGGGAATAGAGTGAGGGATCCATGGGATACAGTGAGGGATCCCGGGAACAGAGTGAGGGATCCATGGGATACAGCAAGAGGGATCCCGGGAATAGAGTGAGGGATCCATGGGATAAAGCGAGGGATCCTGGGAATACAGTGAGGGATCTGTGGGAATATAGTGAGGGATCCCGGGAATAGAGTGAGGGATCCATGGGATACAGTGAGGGATCCCGGGAACAGAGTGAGGGATCCCAGGAACAGAGTGAGGGATCCACGGGATACAGTGAGGGATCTGTGGGAATATAGTGAGGGATCCTGGGAATGCAGTGAGAGATCCCGGGAATACAGCGAGGGATCTATGGAATACAGTGAGGGATCCATGGGGATACAGCAAGGGATCTGTGGGAATATAGTGAAGGATCCCAGGAATACAGCGAGAGATCCCAGGAATACAGCAAAGCATCTATGAGAACACAGCGAGGGATCCCAGGAACACCGCAAGGGATCCCAGGAGTACAGTGAGGGATCTCAGGAATACAGTGAGGGATCCCAGGAACACAGTGAGGGATCCTGGGAACACAGCAAGGGATCCTGGGAACACAGCAAGGGATCCCAGGAACACAGTGAGGGATCCTGGGAACACAGCAAGGGATCCCAGGAACACAGTGAGGGATCCCAGGAATAGAGCAAGGGATCCCCCAGACACTGGTGCCCAGCACAGACACACACACCCGCGGCTCAGGGTGTGATTCCTGCTCCCCATCCCAATGGAAAAATGCCAAACCCACGGGCAGGATTCCCCTCCAGCCCAGCTGTCCTGCCCGGGATTGCTCTGCCTGCTGGAATCCCCTCCATTCCCAAGGCTTTGGCTCCTCTTCCCTTCCCCAGCATTTTCCCTGCAGTATCAGGGGCCTTCCTCACCCTCTTCCATCACCTCCCACGGAGCCCAGGCAGGGGCTGGGCAGGGGGGTTCGCTCCTGGAATAAAGAAGAGAGCGGGAATGCAGGGTGGGAGCTCAGATTGGGGTTGTCCAGCATTGTTTGGGATCCCCCAGAACTGTTTGGGGTCACCCAGCACCACCTTGGCTGCTCCCACACTCGAGGGGAGGCAGGTCCTGGGTGAGGAGGCTGAGATTTGGGAAAATCCCTCTGCTCCCTGCTGGCTTTTCCCAGATCCCTTCCCAGCGACCCTGCTCCCAAAGGATCACCCTGAGAGGGGACAGATCCCAGCCAGGTCCCAGGGACTGAGACACAACAAGGCCGGGCTGTGCAGGCAGCTGCGTCCGGGGGAGTGGGAGGAGGAAGGGAGGCTCCCTCATTGTCCTTTCCAGAGAGAAAAGGGACAGTCCCGAGCCTGGAAGCACCAGGAAACGCCAGGAAACACTTCCAGCTCCTCACTGCAGCCCCTGGGGCCGCAGGGCCTCATCCCCCCGGCGCTGCAGGAACTCCATCTGCAGCATCTTCCCGGGATTCCATGCACTTCACGTCCGACTGCAGGAGCCGGAGGATCCCCTGGCTGCTGACCTGCACGGAAACGCCCGGCTGCTGCTGCTGCTGCTGCTGCTGCTGCTGCTGCTGCTGCTGCTGCAGGAGGGAGGGAGGGGAAGCAGGGGAGGAAAGGCCATTCCTGCAGCCGGCTCTGGGCGGGGGATGCTTCAGCAGGTGCCCGGTGAGGTGAGACAGGCACGGAGCACATCCAGGGATGGGGAGAGGTGGGAAAACAGTGCCAAGAAGGGAAGCAGGGAATGGGAAGGGATGAAAGGCAGCAGGTCAGGAGCTGGCACAACAGAATCCAGTGGTGGATACGGAGCTGGAGCACGGCGAGAATGGGTTTGGGGCCCATGGGATGGGCTGTACCCATTCTGGAGAATCCATGGACAGCAGGACAGCCTCCTCTGGATGAGCTTCCCCCAAAACAGGGAGCAGCATCTCAGCACCCCACCCGTGGTTCCAGCCTTTTCCACCTCCTCTAGGAGCACAAACCAGCACCCAGCACACTCCAATAAATCCAAAACATCCCTGAGATGAGAAACTCATGGATTTAACACCCTATGGAACAGCCAAGAGCACAGCACAGCTCAGGGATGCCAGAGCAGGTAGCAGGATGAGGTTTTCCAGCTGGATTTCCCCATGGGGATGCTGCTTACTTTCTCCTTCCCCCAGGAAATGTCCTGCTGACTCAGGAAACACCCTCGGGCACAGCTCTGCAGGGAGGAGACACTTCCCAGCCACAGCTTTGGTCCTTCCTTTCGTTTTTTTGGCCAGTCCAGTTGGGGTCAGATTGGAGAGCAATCAGTCACTTGGGAAATAACACCACTCCAGGCCTCCTCCCTCAAAGAAACCTCAAAAGACAGCATTTAAGGCGAGCTTAATTTGGACAACTAAAAATAGCCAGCACCAGTAACACTGGAAAATGCAGGATGTAGAGCATCACCCTCTCCAAGCTCCAGCCTGCACACGGGGGTCTGTGGCCCCCAGCCCCACAGCTTTGTCCCTAGGGATGGTCTGGCTCCCACAGGGAATCCAGCAGGACCCTCTGAGGCCCATCCCAGAGCCCTGCCCGGCTGCTCTGATGAAAGTGTGGGGACCCAAAACTTTCCCAGGCAGGATGTGGTGACTCAGAGCCACGTCTGCAGAGCGGGACACCCAGGAAAGATCCCAGCCACGCTTCCCAGCTTCTCCCAGCCCAGCCAAGTCTCTGATCCCGGCTCCCTGCAGCTGATTCAGCCCCAGGAGAAGGCAGCCAGGCCTGTGCCATCGGGATGAATCCTGGTTGTCATTCCCGCTGTTCCAGAGGCTGTCACCCACACTGTGACCCTCTTCCAGCCTCGCTCCAGCCATCCTGGGGCTCCTCCAGTGCCAGCCTGGCATTCCCAGCTGCCAGCATGGCCACAAATCCAGCCTGCCCTCATTTCCCTGCACTCCCCCTCCTTGCACCGAGCTCTCTCTCCTTGCACTAATCCCTCCCTGCTCCAGAGGCAGGAATAATGTTTAACTCAGGTTCACGCCGGAGCACGAGCTCCCTCCCAGCCCGGGTCAGCCCCAGGCGTGTCCCCGTCACTGAGGCTGTGCCGGATCCCTGCTGCTGGCACGGCCACGTGCCCAGCTCCAGCAGGAAGCCCCTCTGGAGCGGGAAGCTCCGGGAAGCTCTGGGCACCGCGCGCTGCCGGCTGCCAGCTGCAGCGATCCGTCACGCCGGGATTGGGACGCAGCCGGGCTGAGCTCTGCAGGTGCCACGAGAATCCCACAGCCGGCAGATCCCGCTGGGAGCCATCCCATCTCCCCGGGGATCATCCCAAAATCAGGGGGCTTTGACAGAGCGAGGATGAGAGGGGACAGTGCTGCAGGACTGAGGCATCTCCTGGCTCGTGTCTGAGCAGCCGGTGTCCCTGGGCTGCCTGTGGAATGGCAGGAGTGGGAAAGCAGCTTTCCCACCAGATCCGGGCCTGTGACCCCAGCAGCGCTCCAGCAACACGGGGTTATTTTTAAGAAGCTGTTGAGAAGGTGGGAAGGGAGGCGAGGAGCTGGAATGCCGCGAGGGCCACGCCACTAAGCCTCTGGAAAGGCTGGAGCCCCGGAGAGGCGAGGCATCGGCATTCCCAAGCAGGAACAAAAGGCGAGAAGTGAAAAGCCGAGGGCATTCCAGGGGCCACGGGCACCTCCCGGCCGAGCGAGGGGTGGCGAAGGGACAGTAAAGCTCCAGCTGCTGCAGCAGGGTCCTTAATTAGCATCTCGAGAAACGGCGCCGAAAATCAGACACCTTCTGCCCGAAATCCGAGCCCGGACCTGAAAATCCGATCACCGACCCCGATGCTCAAAGAGCAAAGGTCACTTCCAGCCCCACACAGGCCCTGCCACCGCCCCGCGGGGCTGCGCTGCCCCGCCGTCCCCCCGGTGCCTGGATTCACCCCCTGCCCACCGCCAGCCCCCCCAGACCGAGCAGAGGCAGCACGGTGAGGGCCAGCGGCTTATTTTTAGCCTGGAGAAGGCAGGAGCCGGGAGCAGCCATCCCGACTCTTGCCCTTGGCATGGGACACGCCGCTGTCGCCCCCGGGTCGCCCGCACCCCGCTGCCCCCCGGCTCTGCAGCGCTGCGTCCCCCCCGGGCTGGCATCACCTCCCCTGGCACGGCTCCTGGGCCCGGGCAGGAGGAGGAGGATGCTGGGCTCAGCCCTGGAGCCGGCCCCGCGGCACAAGGAGCGGGATTATTTACAGCTCCTTAACGGAGCGAGGCAGGGCTGACCTTTCCGAGGAACAGACAAAGAGGAGATGTCGGGAATCGCTGCTGCGGGACCCTTCCCGGCCCGGCGGGATGAGCGGGGGGCCAGAGCCACGCTGGGGGGGTTCGGCAGCGGGGAGCCGGCCAAGGCCACGGAGAGCCAAGCGCGCTGGGATCCCAGCCTGGGAAAAGGAGGGATCGGATTCCTCCCTCCCCGGCCCCGCCGGACAAACTCTTCCGGGTGGGGACTCCTACGCGCCGCGCTCTGCCCAGGCACAGCTCGCTGCTCCTTCCCGCAGCCCACGGCTGCCTCGGCGGCAGCAAAACACGGGCATACGGCACGGAATGGGAAAATCGGGACTGCTCCTCGCCCCCGGCGCCCCGCTCGGCTCAGCCCAGCTGCCGACTCATCCCTGCCGTGGAAGCGTCGAAGGAAAAGTTTCCCCGTCAGCACAAAACGCCGACACTTGGCCGAAGCTTCCCCTTGGCTGCTGCTGCCCTGGCCAGGAGTTCCCCACGTTGGGGACACGCCAGGGCCCGGCCCCGGTGGCTGCAGTGGGCGGGGGTGGCAGGGGACAGGCCTGGTCCTTGCAGTGTGGCACTGGTGTGGC
>VYZP01052497.1:312-69061 GCA_013400635.1 Hypocryptadius cinnamomeus | reverse complement strand
AGGTCCCACTCAGGACTTCACAGCAACACCTTGGAGAGATGTGTTGTGCTGTTATGGAAGATGATACAGGAAACAGTAAAGGTTTTATGTTTTCATTTTCAAATTGAGCCCAGGGCCTCATGGTCTGAAAAAGCAGGAAGACACTTGGCCATCAAAAATGCTTACTAACACTTACTGCTTGTTTTAGAAAGCACTCTGAGAAATTCCCAAGGAACAGAGACGCTGCCTGGGGGAAGTACAAGTTTCTGCAGGAAATGCTTTTTTTTTTCTTGTACTAGAGCTCCTTGAACATACTCAAATGTGGTGGGACAGTCACAAAACCTAAGACAAAAGTACTTTTAAGATGTGTATCTTGTTAAAAGAGCCTGGTTACTGGTGGGGGGAAGACCCGGTTATCTTTATGTTGTCAGAGAGACTCCTTGGAAAATCAGTGATAATCTACAGGAAGGAGTTACAGCTTCAAGGGAGAGGTTGTGTTCTGCAACTTGATCTTGCATACAAAGTGCTATAATAAGCATGGACCTGAGTAAACTGCCTTCAAGTCACTCTGTCCTAGCATACTGATAGACTTTGTGGACAATTAGCATTTTGGATATGAAGTTTTATAAACCTCTGATGATGGTAATTTATCTCTTCACAGAATTAATTGAATTTGTGTTGTGGGTATTGCTGGTCATTTTATCTACTGTGGGAAAAGCATAAAAAATAACAGAAACTGAGACATAGTCAAAGGCCAGCCAAGGAGAAAAGCTGCCATAGAGACTGGTGGATGATTCACAGTTTTCAAATCTTCCTTCTCTGTCATAAGCATTTTTTTCTTGAGGGAAAAAAAAAAAAGTAAAATCATTGCTGTGCAAAAAGAAAAAAAAAGTTTCAAGAAGGAAACAAATGTTTAGAGAGTTGACTTGGCTGGAATTTTCTTTGCTTATATACTCTTGATATATCAGTGCTTAAACTTTTTACGTGTGCATGAAGGGGGGACAGGGAATAATCAAATGTTAGTGAAGATGCCCCCATCTGTTTCATTATCTGAGGGTGTGAAGATGCTCTTTAGCTCACATAGTCCTTGCTCTTTCAGTTGCCACGTGGTCTCACTGCCCAGATTTCACATCCAAACTAACTGTGAAGAATTTTTTTTCCCAGCACATGCAGGAAGAGGGTTTCCAGCAGTCCCATAGTCCCATCCTTTTTGCAGAAGGCAAATATGCAACATAGCCAGGTCTTTATTTAAGTATTTCTTTCATTAAGACTTGGGGACCCTTTTCCTTTATTTATGAAATAAATGCAGGTCAGCCCCTGTCACCCACATCAGATGTACTCAGTCCCCACTTGAAGAGCAAAAATGTTTTTCTCCAGTGCCCTGCCCTCCTCCTACTCTTAGTGCTCCCTGGAGCAGTCAAAAACAACCTCACCAACCTCATCTGTCAAGGTCACCATCTGGGTACAGGAGAGGACAATGATGTGTCCTCTGTCTCAGCTGTGTGTCTAGAGTGCATTTAATCATGTCTGACACCACAGTATCTGTGTGCCTTGCTGTTCTGGAGGAACCACATTTCACTCCTACCACCACTGGATGCCATGGCCCAACTTACACGTGGGAAGCTGTGGCCCAGAGGGGCTCAGTGTCACACAGGATGACAATTGAGGTGCATACTCTGTCATGTCTGTGCTGGTGCAAAGCATAGAAGCTGCTTTGCTGATCAGTTGGAGCAGGGACATCCTTTGGATGCTGGGGAGTAATGGACAGAGAGGAGAAGGCAAGATGTAAACAAATGTTGTGCTAGTGCCCAGAGGCTGGAGTTATTAGGCACTGCATTGCACTGAGGACATTTTACAACTTCTAGCTTAGCTCCTGAGCAAGCTGTCACAAGTCACTTGAGTGCATCTGCACTGAGCTTCATTGTGTGGTAAAACAGTCAGCTGCTCTCTTTCTCTCTCTATCCCCAGCCCAAGCTAGTGACTTAATTTATGGCTTGTCCTCGCTCTGAATCATCCTTACTTAAATCATCCCATACCAACACACGCTGAAGTCCTTGCAGATCAGTAGCACTTTGGATTAAGACTGTTATGAACCCCTGATGATGCTGATTTATCACTGTTCCCACTCATGTTGTTTTTCTGTCTTCCCCACTGCAGATCTGCGCAGGATGACAGCTGGCTTCATGGGCATGGCTGTGGCCATCATCCTCTTTGGATGGATTATCGGTGTTCTGGGGTGCTGTTGGGATCGAGGCCTTATGCAGTATGTGGCAGGGCTTCTCTTCCTCATGGGAGGTAAGGATGGTGGTGTTTGAAGAAATGCATTTTTCTTGTTGTTCTCATGTCCCCTCTTTCCACATGTCCCTCCTTTTTTAAGTCACTGAAAATATGTTTGCAGAGTTATTTTACCTGATCTGGACTTGGTTTCATTCTGAGCTCCTTCTGGTGCATATCAAGGATCACGCAGTCATAGTTACATTTAACTTCCATCACAAACTTGCCTGAAGTGTCTGTAACTCATGGTAGTAGAAAGGGTAATCTGAGTATTTTAGTACAGTACTCCCCTGTTGGGTGTAACACTGTCACTTAGTAAGCTCAATAATAAAAATCCAGGGGTTATGCAGATGTTATTCCCACCACTATCCAATTCCACAGTGGGACACTGATACCTAGAAACTGTGCTGAGGGTTATAATCTGTATTTATTACTCATCTGTTGTTCTTGAGTCAAATGTAACCTTTAGTTTATATCTCTTTCTTTGTTGTACCTATGAAGAGCATTCTCTGTTGTCCCTTTCCCACTCTACATATACTTTCTTGTAGACTTCTCTCTGTAAGAACAATGATCAATCTATCAGCCTTTTCTCCCACTGTTCCTGTTTGTACTTGCCTTTCTCAAATATAGATGAGGAGGACCATTCCCTAACAAGGTCTAATCAATGCCTTGTGTAAGTGGAGTGATGGTTTCCTTCCCCTGCTGGTGATTCCTTGCCTGAAATATTTTGTGGTTGTATTTGCTTTTTTCATGTTGCATCACATTGGAGACCCACAGTCATCCTGCAGCTGGGTGAGACATGCAGACCTTTCTCCACCTTTGTACTTTCCTACTGATGCTCTCCCAATTTACAGCACAGATTTTGTTTATTAATCCCCAGGTACATGCCCTGACACTGTGCTTTTGAGCTTCTTCCCATTCCTACTACACCAGCCCTTAAGGTCACCCAACATTTCCCATGTAATGTACCAGCCTTCCTTACTACAGATGCCATCCAAATTTCTGTTAACAGCAAATTTCAAGGCACAGTTACTTGAAATGAAGGGTGTGAGAGTCAAGTCCCAAACACAGCCCTGGGTGAATGTCTCAAAGTGAACATCACTACTTCTATTCTCCCTTCTTTTCTCTGCTGCTGATTTTTGTTTAGCTGGTTTTTTGCCCTCCAGGCAGATCATCACTTCAGTGCATTTTATCCGCTGTTTATCTGTACTGTGGTGTGACACAGATCAGTGTGTGACATAGAGGAAAGATTCTGTAGTCCCAAAAGAGGAGTTAAGTGCTGGAGTAACAAGTATTTATGTTCTAGTGGTGTTGTGCGGGTGACATTAGACATCAGTTCTCTCTGTGCCCACAAACACATTTGAAATCTGCTAGGACCTTGTGCAAGCACACACTGGTCCTCATGGGGATGTCTCTAAATGGTTTGTTGTGGGTGCCAAAACATTATAGGTGATGTCTTGCCAGATGAGCTTGGTGTTTCTTATTTATTTAAAAGCCTAGTTTGCACAGGGGCCATTTTGCTCTTATCTGCTCAGATATCTGTGTGGTATTTAACTTACTACAGCCCAACATTCAGATTAAAACATTAAAAGTATACTTAATAAGTACAGAAAACTTAATTTATTAGAAAATAGTTATGTCTTGTTTACTATTCAGAAATTATCATTATACATGGGTTAGTTTCCAGTGCAGCTGCAGAGATTACCTGTCAGCTCAAGGGTATTTGTGAGTGATTTGAAAGATAACTGATAAAGTTTCCAGGTGAAAAGAGATTCAGTTTTAACTGTCTGTAGTGGAATGGGTCACTCACAGCTTACAAAGCCATCTTTTGGGGTGCTCAAACAGCACACATTTCAGTGGAGATGGAGCCAAGGTCACACAACTGGGAACAGCCTCAGACATCCCCATGGAACAAGCTGCTCCTTCTCAGAGAGCAGTGGCTCTGCAAAGGTCTCTGGAATCGTGGGTGCTGGGATCATCCAGCTGCACAGGAGCTCTCAGTGCAATGCAGCTGCTAAATGTGGTTTTTTATGGAATATGCAATGAGACCATGAGGTGGGTTTATCTCTGGGCTAAGCAAAACTATTTCTGGACATCCTAATCAGGTGTCAGTGCTAAAGGAGGATGTGGAAAAAATGGGAGAGGTTTGCAGAAGAGCTACAAAAATGTGGTTTGAAAAACAAGAAAAAGACAGCATGCCACAAGAAGCCAATTGCTGGAAACTGTTTACCAGAAGGTTTATAATTGACTTGAACACAGAGTGGAAGTACCTATGCAATGGGAAGCCATCTGATAGTAGCATGCTCTTTGCATAGACAAAATAATTACCAGATCCAGAAGTTGGAACATGAAACTAATTGAAATGAGAGGCACCAGATAATTTTATCTGCCAAATTCTGTCAAGATGTGTAATATTATAGATAAAGATGTGCTGGGAAGAGATCAAACTTATTTTCTGCTTCAGTGCAGACACGTGGATCAGTAGTACCCAAAGGTTACCCTCTTTCTTGTTTTGCACAAGTCAATAGCAACTGCTATACTGATTTCTTTTAACAGCAAATGGGCATAAAGTAACATCTACAAACTGAAGCAGTCAGTTAATAAAATACACAACTAGAGCCATCTAATCTAAAAGTCAGTAGCTATCGATGTTTTCAGACAGTGTCATGTGTTACACAGTCATTCCTTTTACAGCCAATGAGTATTTTAATTTAAACTTTTTTATTGCTGGACGGTGTTTGAATACAAAACTGTTGCTTCTGCCATGCCGTAAGTGCTGTCAACATATTACTGTGCTGTTTCTTAAAATGCATGGAGACAGAGTGCCTCTTAGTTTTGCCTTTTTCTCAGGTCCAATAATGGGAAAACTGCTTTGGAAGGTTTCTGCCATCTGACTTCATTGCAGCTGAGAGGAGACTGTGTTCAATTGGTAGCCATAGAATCAGACTGAAATAGAATCTAATCTTCTCTTCCATTTTCAACACCACTTGTCTTGGCTATGTTTGTAGCATTTGTTCTGTTTTTATTTCTAGACAAATAGCTCTTTTTATTTCTAGACAAATAGCTCTTTTTCAATGCTTAAACATTGTCAGCTTAACATATCTATGGGGTTTGTCCCTTATTGCCCATAATTCTTAGAACAGGAAATCTCAACAGAGCACTGAGAAGTGTGCTGTAATAATCTAATAAGACCAGACGTGGTTTGCTCGGACCTCTGGTTCTTTATTATATTTACCAAACAGTCCTCTTGCTAACCCATGTGGCAGTGCCTCATAAGGACTTGCTTTACTTTGCTTGATCTAATTTCTCAGGCAAATTGCTGAAACAAGTCGTTTACGAAATGCAGGCCATTATTTGGTTTTTATTTCATCCGGAATCCAGGACATGTAAACTATGATTTAGAGTCTGTTTTACACTGCTATTCTGCATGTTTTATAACAAGCTAAAAATTATTAATAATTCATCTTTTCTGTTTAGTCCAAATGTATCTGTATCAACAGCAATCACAGATCCCTTATGGCTTCCACAGTTCTTTGCCATAATTTTGGTATTTATTGTACAATTTATACTTGGATTCCTTCTCTTGAATGACAGTGTTTGCCTGACCACAGGAGGATTTTTTTTCTCATCTTCTACAGAGCCAGATGGATACTGTAAATTATGTTTAGCACTTTTTATCTCACTTTGCATGACGGTATTATTGCACAGCCTCCTATACCTAGAATTAGACTACTGTTACATTCCAGTATTGTCAGTATCATTTTACTCTGCAAGGTGGGAGAGTTTCCCTTTTTGATAGTTTCTTCATATGGAATTGTGATCTTAAATTTCACTGTGATTAGTTCATTTTATTCATCTTACTTGAGACTGTTTAATTCTATTACAGAAGTGGGTCACACTCAAATTATGCATGACTCCAAGCACATCCTCTTGCAGGTTCTTGTGTTTTCTCTTCATGCAAATTACTGAAAATCTGTGTACCAGTAAAAGCTCCAACCAATAATTTTGTAATTTTATAATAATTTCTGGAACCTTAGAAGCATCTGTAACACTACTTCCAAATGTCAGAGTCCTGTGGCAAATGTGATGCTTTCATGCTCATAAAGTGCCTACTCTAACAGGAATTCAGTTAAACATCTGCCTGAGGAAATGCATGTGGGATATTTTATACATTGTGTTTTGACCAAAGCAAATTTATTTGCACCAAAACTATGCCTTTGCATTTTCAAGTCTAGATGTGGCCACCTCACCAGTTCCCAGGAAGTGGTGATCACATTTCCTGGCTTTGAACAGTTATTTCGAAAGTATTCAAATCCTTGACTTCTTTGGGTTCATTATTATGGCAAACCTGCCAGTTCTTTTGAATGGTGTCCTCACTCCCTTGACATCTAATTTTGCCAGTATTGTCAAGGTCAAATGTCAGTTTTAGTTCCAGCTCCAAAGAGCTGAGATGCTATGAATTGGCACACTGGTAACTCTACCAAGGCAAACTCCATGGTCTCCAGGAATTCCTTCTTTCAGTTCTCCATCAAGTTGTTTGTGAATATTTCCTGTATCATCATCAGCGAACAAGCTGATCCATCTAACCCTAGGTTTTTCTACCTGCTCTCCAGCACGTTCATCCACAGGATTTTCTTGTTTCAGCATCTCAGATTCTGCTAGGTTTGCAGTCATGCAAACCCAACCTCACCACATCTTCTGTTACTGTACTTGCTTTATAAAATCATCTTTTAAAGGCAATCTCTGATAGCCTAATATTTTCCCAGGTCAGCTGATTTCAGTCAGCTGTTTTGAAATACCATATGGCTTGCATTATTTCTAATTTGAGGGCAGGGCTAACTTCTTACCTAAATACTTCAAAGCTCTTTTCCTCCTCATCAGTGCCTGCTGTGGGGAAAGTAGGGTAGCTGCCTCCTGGTGGCATGATCCAGAGTTTTGGCAGTAATTTCATCCTCCCCCTCTCTAACTTGTGCACCTCCCTGCTGAACTGCTGTCTGTTGTCCCAGCTGGAAATACAAAATGGCACTTCCAATATCATGTTCTGGTACTTGCCTCAGCACACAATTATGCCTGGCCAAAGCTACATCACTTGCCTTTGTAAATGTATTAAAAGACTGACAAAGAATGATGTTTTATCATCCTTATCAGAGCTCTGTCCGTCAGCTGCGCATCCATGTATTTTCCTTTTGTAAGTCTGTAATTTGTGCTGAGAACACATTTCAGTGAAATAGTTAGGGGTTTTACTGCATGCCTAACAAGGCAGCCCTTCAGGGAGAGACTTCTGCGTTGTCTTATTTCATTCCAAATTTACTACAAATGAATGTAATAAATCATCTCTGCACTTGTTTACTCTTTTACCTGTTCTCTTCACTCTTATCAGGTCTCTGCCAGTTTTGTCTTGTGACATACACTTTAGGATGACTTTATGGTTTTTTCCCTATTTGGTAACAATTTCCTTAGAGAAGCATGTAATTTTACTAGCCTTGCAAATATTCATTATTCTTTGCAAAGTCAAGTGAGTTTCTTGCTGTAACCTTGCTTTGAGCCAATTAGAAATTTTACCATTAATAATTCAGTCTCTAATTAGTCTATTTGGAAATGATTCCAGCTGTTAAATGCCCTCATATGTGATTTGGCTTCACCATGCAGATCTGTAATAAAATGATCTGGAGTCTCATATAGCAGCTAATTTCTTGTCTTTGCCTAGTGATATTTTTGCCTGAGGTACTGGACTTTGAGCTTTGCTTGGGAGTCTGAAACTTCATTTTCTACTGGCACTGAAATGCCTGGAAGTCATGCTGTACACATACAGTAGTAGTATGGAGTTCTTCTGGCCTGATTTTTTGTTCTAGCATTTGCTTTCAAAAAATCAGGAATTTCTTTCATCCTCCCTTGTCACCAGTAGTGATCTGCCACTTCGAGGGTTTCAAGTGCCATTTCCCAGTTCCACTTTTCCCACTGATTTGGGCTTCTTCTGACCCCCTCTAAGAGTGCTGCAGAGACATTACTCTCTGTAGCCTGTCCATACTCAGAGGACCTAGGTCAGGGTTAGAAAAGCTCCAAATCTTTCCCACAGCGGAGGTGATCACCTATTCATTCCAATGCTGGCTGCTGCAGTAAAGATAAGAAGGCAGGAAAGATGTGTGAGAGGGAATAAAAAATTAAGTTATGCAGGTTGGCATAATGTAATGTTTTATTTCAGATATGCAAGAGAGAATGTTTTTTAAATAAATAAATGAAAACCCACTTATGTATGTTATGAGTGCGTTCTTTTTTTAATTTTAAACTAGGGAGAAATAGCTTTCAATAAGTAATTTCCAGCCTTCTCAGAAATACTTGCAAAATATTCCTTTTCTCAGTCCAGGGGTAAGGCAACAAAATGCTTTATTATCCTCACAGCCAGAGGATGGACCGGCCATTTAGACTGGGTCACCTTCTTGTGCCCCAGCTGTGCCACGCTTCATGCGGGGCTGTCGCGAGGTGCCAGCGGGGACGAGGACACTCCCAGGGCTCTGTGCCAGTGCCACCAGCTGTCACAGCACGACTCGCTGTGCCCAGGAGCTGATGGCCAGGCTGGGATGCCAACCCCATCAGAAACTGGGGCTTCAAACCAGGGCTTGGGAGCCCGTGCAGCGCCGCTGTCGGTGTGGCTGTGCTGCACACATCCGTATCCTCTTTCACTCCCACCTCCACAGAGAGAGAGCTTTGTCTTCCGAACCCCCCGGCTGTGCTTCCTCCGCCCGTGCTGTGCATATGTTAGGAGATGACAAGGGAGGCATCTGTGGATTTGCAGCCATGGATTGTTACCAGCTGTTGAGTCATTTGAGTCTCAAATTTAACTCACTGTACTTTGAAAATAGCACGTAACAGTAGAAAATAAGAGTGTTTATTCTACACAACTGTGGTCCTGCCGTCTCAAAATAATCATTCCACTGCTGAATAATTTAACAAAAATGGAGCAATTTAATGTAGCAGGTGTAAGGCAAAGCTCTGAGACTGACATCTCCTAGGCAGTTATGAAGTATCTTCATAGTAGCTGCCAAGAGGAAGCAAAGAGAACGATAAACAAAGGAAGAAAGCAAGAGCCATTCTTTGGAATTCATTGGGAAATATTAAATGTCCCACAGGGCACCTAGGATTTCTATTTTTCATTAATAATCAAGGTCTCTACCCATTCTTCAAAATGCTTACTTGTGGTGACATGATCAACCACAACACTGAATATGGAAGGTATTTGCTGTGATCATATATATTTTTTTCATTTATACAACGTTATTCTTTGAAAGTTCAGTTTCTTGTGCTTCTTCCAAAAAAAGGAATAGTTTTAGAAAGTTTACATCAAATATTTTTTTCCCTATGTAAAGGCAAGTATAAATGCACATGTGTGTGCACAAGTGTATACAGACAGATCTTAAACAGCAGCATGTGATCTTTACAAAAACCAAGATCTGCAGTAAGTTACTGGAATGTGAACTGTGAAGCTTGGGATAAATACAGTTTTCACAAAGGCAAAATACCTTTGGCCACTTTGAAGAGTATTTATAATTCAAAACAAATTGGAAGACTGGAAAAAAATGAGATACCAATAAAATGTTTTATTCCTGTGGCAGGTTCTAAATTAGCGATGACTGCAGAAGAGCTTAAAAATTTGGCAAAACTCCCTACAGACCACTGTGAGAACTTATTTACACATAAATAAGTTGACCTACAGATGGAGACACAGGCTGGTTTGTATCAAGAGATGCCAAAAGTGGGTTATGAAAGTCTGTGAGACCAGCCTCAGCACAACAAAATGATTCCCCCCTCTGCCATGCCTCCCCCACCACACAGGAGCCTCTGGCTCCTACCTGTGCTTTTGGCTAAATTTTGCATTATGCTCTAAAGTGATTTAGGTCTTCGAGTTGGAACAAGCTTGAGTTAATGTACAGCATTAATAGGCTTTAAATGTTTAAACCTCTCAAAGGCTCTTGATTGTTTAAAACCCTCAAACACATGACAAGGGTGTTGCGGAAGGCAGAAAAGGAGCTGATGAGGGTCTTTTTGGACCTGTGAGGAGAAGCAGAGCTCAGAGCAGTCATGCAGGCTTTATGCCCATCAGGAAGTGATGTAACAAGGCCAAGAGCATTCATGTTCAGGAAATAAGAGTCAACCTGTTTCTAAAAATGTCCTTTTTTGCTTTTAAGGATTTGTCCCTCTTTATAGGGAGTAGCTGAGGAAATTTGAGTTCTTAACTGTGGAGAAGGCAGGCTCAGGGGAGACTATTCCTCTTTACAACTGCCTGACAGGAAATTGTAGCTATGAAGGGGTTGATCTCTTCTCCAAGTAACAAGTCATAGAAAAGAGGAAATGGCCTCAAATTTTACCAGGGAAGCTTCAGATTGGGTAATAGAAAAACCTCTGCACCAAAAGTGTGTTCAAACAGGCTGCCCAGAGAAGAGGTCACCATCCCTGGAGGCATTCTAGAGTTGTGTAGATGTGGCACTTAGGAGCATGGTCTAGTGGTGGATTTGGCAGTGCTGGGTTAACGGTCGGACTTGATGATCTTAGAGATCTTTTCCAACCTAAGGAATCTTATGATTCCTTTAAAACATCTCTCCCTACAGAGTTTGTGGTGTCTCTCACAAGCTTGGTTCAAGATCATGTTCCTTGGTCCCATTTTAGGCCAGGTTTCTGGAGTCTGAAGTGTGGCTTTTCTTTTCTTATGTCTTTCAAAACCAGGACACTGACAGATACATGTCCAGACAAGCATGTGTGGATACGGGTTCACTGTACACACGCATGTCCTGATATGGGGGTAGAACTGGAACTGCTTCTTCATCCAGACCAGTGAACCATTAGTGATGAGCCTTTAGCAACTGTTACCACTTGCCTTTTTAATACTATCTAATTTCCTATTTTCAATCAAAAAATAAATATTTAGGAAATCACCCAGGCAGACATACACCCCCTTTGCCATCTTTGGGGTGAATATATTGCCAGGATGGCCTGTTGAGAATTTCCCAGCTAGAAAAAAGTTGCTCAGCAGATGGCAGGACAAGGCTTAAAAGAGCTGGGGGTCTATGTTACGTCTTAACTTCTAGTTATCTCCTCTCTGATGCACCAAGAACACATTTTGCACTTATTTATTTATGCTGGCACTCATTTTGAAAAGGAAATAGGAGACTCTGGAAATAGGAAAGACCACTCACTTTCACAATACAGACATCTGTGTGTCACTGCCTATCAGCAACTGAAATACTCTTTTATAATTTCATGTTATAATACTCCTCAAGGGGAATCATTACTCTCATTTACAGCATAAGTTCAAATGCAGAGTTATATCTTTTGTCTCACAGAATATTATTTTCACTAGATGTTTTTGTTTTTTTTCCAGTACCTCAGGAATATATCTGATTCTCTAGGTGAATACTAGCACACATGGCATCAAAATGTTGAAACCTGAGGTAACATCTTCATAAGAAAACAGGGGTGGGATATAGATGTGTTTTTTGCAAGTCAGTAACACAACTGTACTGCAGAGTGTAGTCATTTAGAAGTATTGTTCTGTGGGGCTTTTTTTCCCCTGGAAGAAAAGGCTCAACAAGAGGATTCATTGTCAACTCCATAGCATTTGATCTCCATGGAAACATTATAAGCTGACTTCAAAGTCAACCTTCAAATGTGTTGTGGGTTGGGTTTTTTTCCTGTGGCTCATTTCTGATGCTCCTAGATGTGCACTTGCAGGTTGTGGGGAAAGAAATACCAACACAATTTCATCAGCCTTGTACCTGATCACAGGAGGCCACTGGCACTTAGGAGAAGGAGAGAAAAAGCTTCTTTAATGAGGAGCAGAGATCTTATAGTCTGGAGCAAAAGACAGGGCAAGTAGTGTATGCGCACCTCTAAATTCATTGTTTTTCTGTCCTAGCTCAAATCTGTCTCCCTGAACTTTGTGTGCAATAAATTAAGGAGTCAGCTCTGTCTGGCTTTTCAGCAGGAAGAGCTGTTCATATTCCTCTGTGTGTTCATTTTAAGTCAGCTATACTGATTTGTGATTTCTCCCTCACCAGGATGGGAGGTACTGGCAGAAGCATCAGTACCTTCTAAAGTTACGAGAACAGACAACTTAGTGTAGTCCGTGAAGGGCATGCAATCAAGTTCCTACTCAGGGATGTCAGTAGGTCTTTGGGGGGCTGACAGAAGGTAAAATAAAGTAGAAATAAAGCAGAGGAGACAGATTCTGTAGAAATACGAAAGACTTCCCCACCCACAGCCCTGGAAAACAAGTTTTGTGTGTTTTGAAATTCAGTGGTTGTCCCATATACTTTAATAATGTCACTAGGCCTTTGATCTGTTGCTGGCTTCTGAATTCCAATGGCAAGATGCACCAAAGCCAAAGGAAGACAGTGAGAACAAAACTGATATTTATTATTGGGTTGGTCTTTTTAAAAGGAAATTTTGCTGATTTGTTTGCATGCCTGGCATAAAAGTGGAAAGACTGCACATACAACAGAATTAAGATTAATGCTGGCATGATTTGCTAGACAGAAAGAAAACCTTACAGAGGGAATGGGGAGAAAATTTCTCTGTGTGGCAGATCTTTTTGTTAAATGCAGAGGCTGAAGCAAGATTTAGATTCACTTTCTTGGCTCCTCAGGTTATCAGCTCAGAAAACAACATTCCCCTTGGGCAAATCACTGCCGCACTCGCTAGATCTAATCTACCTGGACAGAGTCCAACTGGACACTGGAAACTGCATTTAAAATGCAACTGGACCTGGAAAACACTATAAATGAATAGGGCCTTCCTCATTTCTGCCCAACCTGGCTCTTCCAGGGCATACAGAGATAAGTCATGCCAATGTACTTGTATGGGCTACAGAAGATGAGCAGGTATTTCCTCTGCAACAGGAAAGGAGATTTCAGCATGATCCTTTAGGACTGTACAATGTCAGTCTAGTTTGTTGCTTGCAAGCATTTATGTGGATGATGTAAACTTCATAGGGGTTCCCTGCACTAAGTGGTTCATGTTGACTAGTTAAAAATGCATCTTATTTTGATTTCTGACTATTCTCTCTCAGTAACTGTATCAGCACATATAGAGAGGATTTTCTGTTCTTAACAGGTCAACTCAGGGAAACAGTAATAGAGCCCACAGACTTTTGTAGTAAAGATCCTGAAAGTCGTACAAGCAAAGAGTCCTTTGGTCACTTGACAAAAATGAATGGATAGGCTTTTTTCCAGCACCTAAAGGGGAAAATATCCAAATCAGGTAGCCATGACCATCACCCCCAGCTCCCAATGGCTTCTTTAGTACTGCCTTCAGCAAACAGAAGGATTAAAAAGGCATGTGACTAACTGTCCTTTTAGACCTGAAAGTATTCCCTCTAGAAGTATTTAGGCAGTACACAGTAGGCAATATGGAAGAAGGCTGCATTGAATTTACTTGTACCTATACCTGTACCTTGAACCTGTACCTGTACCTGTCTGTACCTGTTCTCTAGTCTTACTTGTCTTGAAGAACATCTATCAATAGACTTTTCAGCAATTTAGGATTTCCTGCACAAGAAGGATTACATGAATCCTCTGAGGCTCTTTCTGAGAGATGTCCAATTTTTTGACTGGAATAAAATGGTCTTACATACTTAGAGGTGTAATGAGCTCATTACTAAAAGACCAGATGCAACATGGTGCACAGATTCCTCATACTACAGAACATGTCTGTGACAAAGCAAACCTAACCTGACTCCACAGTTTCCCTTTAGCTCTGACAAATGCCTAGGGTGGGAAGCACCTGCCTAAGGTATAGCTTGATACTGAACATATGTGTCATCATCTGAGGCAAATCTGAGATATGATGGAGTCACTTGAGTTTGTTCAGACCTTCAGTGCCTCTTTCTGTTTAATCTTTTGGCCTCTGCCTGGATCATGTTGTGAGCTCCACACTGCAGAGGATGAAAGAACCTGCAGAAACCTCTGTATGTTGCCAAGCATGGTGCTTGCCAGCACATGGATGGGATAATTTTTCTAACTTTGGATTAGAATTTTTCTTCATTTTGACACTGAGGTCTTTTCTTTGCTTTCTGCTCCAGCAAAATCAGAATAATATCACAGTACTACAACTGGCACAATTTTTGCTGTCTCCTGTGTTGTGGCTGCAAGTTCATGACCCGTTATGTTTGCTTAATGGCTGTAGTCAACCCACTTTATTATTGCTATGTTATTTTGGTTGAGTCATAGGAATCACCATTGCTAAAGTACTCAGAAGTTCATTCGCTTAGGCTTTGATCTGAAAGCTTTCTTCTCTGCCTAGTCCATCAAACCTTTGTGCCTTTAGCTAAGTAGTGTTGCTTTTGCCTTATGTGCCAACTCACAGCTTCAGAGAGTGCTTGCTCATCGCTGTAGCTCTCTGGCTGTGGCTGTGCACAGCATGGGTGTCCACCCCCTGTGCAGTCCCATGCCCCAAGGGATACGGTCACAGAAATGTCAGCATGTGCAAATCTGCAGTGTGAAATATGGACTGACACTTGTATCAGCAGAGCAAACTGGAGTTCAGCCCTCAGCTGCTGTAGCATTGTTCCTATATATGAGATACTGATTTACACAAGCCTAAGCATGGTCCCCATTAAGTGTTTGGGGTTGTAGCCGAGGACACATAATTCTCTGGTGCCATAAGAAATTACAGCTTGTGCAGCAGCAGTCTCTAGACAGGCACACAGGGGAGGTGACACACAGCAGGAGCACAGCTCTGGCGTTTGCTGGGCACCTCTGGCACGTTGTGAGTCAGGAGGCCAAAGGCCAAATGCAAACTACATTCTGAGAGTGGCTATAATGCAATACAATGACAGACCCTGCAGTTTATCTGGTCCATGGCATAAGATTGCATTAAGTCCCAACCCAGGTGGGGATGTAATCTCACAAGGACACCGCACTAAATCTCCATCACCCAGTCAGATTTATCCTTCCATCTCCACTTTTTTCATAAGGGCAATTTTCCAGTAAACCCCTTGCTATTCTGCAGCCTATTGGTGATGCTGCAAGCTGCTTCTGCTGGAACAGTACATAATTAAGCAATAATTTATATTCTATGCATGTATGCACAGAGCAATAAAGTGTTCTCAAGAGCTGCGTGCTGCTGAGGCGTTTAATCCGTGCACAGAAGGAGTTTACTGCAAAGCTGTTCCCTCCCTCCAAAAGGCTTTTGTCATCACTGTATTGGAAGGGAATTCGGTGTATTCTTTAATAATTTCATTTGATTTGGATATAATTTAAATAGTTAATGCTACACACTCCACTTTAGGATCAGACCTAATTTTATTTGTTTGTTTGATGTACCTTGAAAATAGTAAAAGCTAGTACGGCAGAGAGAAAGTAAAGATAATGTTTCACTTGTGAGATTTCTTTTTCTACCGTAGCCCTATAATAAAAGAAAGTGATGATAATTTAGTAAACAGCACTCCTTCCAAAGACATTAGTGGCCACAAGAAGCTACTAGAAATACTTTAAAAGGCAGAGATTTACATTTTTTAAAAACTGCATGGTTTCAAAGGACATCTTAAAATCCATACCTTTGCAGTTCTCTTTTTATCTACCAATTTATTAGTAATACTTGACATTTCTATATGCTTTAAAAAATAACAGAAGGTGAGAAGAATCAGTTTTTGGGGCTGTTTACTTTGTACATCTGACAGCACAGTTTGTGAGTCATTTCTATCTGTTGTGGGGGGAAGGGAGAAATGAACATCATTCTGTCAGATGCGAAGGAAATGATTTCCAAATCATGAGACAAATGATCTGTAGGAGGAGGGTCTCAGAGATGGGCTTGGTGCCCAGATCATTTTAATTACTGGCTTTTTGGATTTTCCATGCCTTCAAATTGGTGATCTCTCCTTCAGGTTCCAGTCAGACACCTCCTCTCTAATAATAAGGATGAGGGTGTTTAGATGAAGCTCCTGCCAACAGGGTCTGTTTATGCCCTAGCACCATGAAGGTTCCTCTTCACCTGCAGTGCATCTAAGAAAGGCACCAGTTCTTGTCTCAAGTCACCATGGACCTTGGGAAATCCCTCAAGCTCTATCACTCTGGAAGCTGAGCCAGGTCTATGGGTGAAGGACATGGCTTCTGACATGGTTCAAGGGGATACTAGCATCAGGGAAAATTCAAACAGATTTGCTATGGATGATTTGAGCCTGTTTGTGTTTAAATCAGTTCATTCACGAGCAGTTTTGGTCTCCCCTGGAGGTGAGGTTTAAAAACTATGGAGGCATTGCAGACCCTCACACAGCTGGGCTGATTGGAAAGAAAGGGACATTTACAAAAAAGAAAAAATTAATTCCTTGCAGCAGAGGCCCATGGCACTGCTTAATATAATCATGCTTGAAAACAGCTACAGCAAAGGGCTCTGACTCATAATCCACATGGAAATAGGCTTTGACCAACACTGACATTACCTTTCCCTGCCATCCCTCTTCAGACCATGTCTGCCCCTGCAGCAAGGATGGCAGGACCCCAGTCTTATATACATATATAGCAAATAAGTTCATCTCTGCCCTAAAAAACCTTCCAATCTAAATGAAAGGGGCATTCAGTGTAATTTCTAAAATTATTCTGTAATATATAAGACAAGCACAAGATAACCAAGAGGTATTTAATAGCTCAGGTTCTCAAATCACTGATGATTATCAGCCCATTAGCAGGACAGGCACTGTCAGAACCAGGCCAAGATGAAGGGAGGCTACCTGACAAGGAGTCAGGATGGAGTTTGACTACATGTCAAACAGCAGTTTCTGTGGCACAGACACAGCTTTACATGAAATTTCATCTCTCACTTGATTGAAGCATTTTGCAGTGACACGTGAATTACCTGTCAAAAATCCCACTGTTGCCATGTCTCATTCATTAGGTTTCACTTAGGAGGATAAAGTGTAAATCCCAGCACAAAGAACTTTGCGAGTTCTGCTCCCCACAGCTGCTGAAGGACATGGCCTTTATATCCCTGTGCAGCTCATGTACCAGTGAGCTCTTATTGACACCTGCCATTCACATTTTGTACCAAGGCCATGGCTGGACCACCAGCCTTCAGGTCTGGTCATCTGCTTGGACCGCAGCTATGGGGAGTGTTTTTCACAAAGAAATTAAAGTTTGTGTCAGTGCAGTTTCCAGGGGATCTGGGGCATTAGTGCATTAGGAGGATACTACACTGACAGCAAAATCTTGGGAGGAAACTGCAGAAGGGTTCAGTTTGACTTCTGGGGAGAAAAAGGATCATAGGGTTGGGAACACTTATGATTTCCTGCAGTCCTGCTGCCTCTGAAGCACTGTGTCTGTAGTGCAGAATGTCATGGGCAGGAGCAACAGTCTCCCTCCTGCTGCCACCTCAGTTCCATGTCTTACCTGGACTAGCAGAGGCTTCCTTTTCACAGGTAAGTTCAGGTTCTTCATCCCTCTTACCAATGACTGCTTCATTACAATGGCCAAACTGTGCAATTTGCAAGGATGATCTTTTGTGTTGTGACTGCCAGTTCATGAGGAAAAGCTACTGAACAGTCATGAGGTAGGAACCTTACTTGGTTTTCATCAGTAGCCTTCCTGGTGAGAGGACAGATTAACTATAACCAGGAACTTCCTTGCTTGGCTGACCACAAGCAACACATAAGACTCATAAAATGGCCATAAAGATTTTTCTAGATGGCGTAAAATGGCACTTTTTGTGTCTGCAGTGAACAGTGCTAGAGAGACACATAAGTCTGTGTTGTACAAGACACCCTGCAGAAGCACTGGGGGGTGACAGGCTGAGGACTGTGCTCTGCACTCATTGTGCATGGCAGTCATTATTTGTCATCCTGTGTTAGCACATTCTCCAGAAAGGGGTCAGGCTTTTTCTAGAGAAGTCTCATGCTTGTGATTCACTTAGTTCTCCAGTGTTGTTACTTGCTCCTCTTTGTTGTTCCCTTGTTAAGGGGCAGAATACCCTCAGCAAGGTGGAGTGCCAATATATTGGGCACTGCTGAAATACAAAGAGTAAGCAACACTCATTACACTGAAGAGCTTGTGAACAAAACAGCCAAGACAAAGCATGAAAGCACAGAGAGTATTTGAAATCCCAAGTTATTTCCTTCCCTTTTGTACTTAGCAAATGCAGCTGTAGTCTGGCCACACAGATTTTCCCACCCACCTCCCTTAACAATTTTATATTTTGAGAGAGCAGAAATTACCATGTTCTTATTAGCAAAGAAAGGCCTTCCCTGTCATTTTCTAACCACAACCATTTGAAATGAGCCACAGAGCTCAGTTCAGAGCACAGTGCCTCTGAGGCATAATTTTTTCCCTCATCCCAAAATGTTCTAGTCATTCTGACATAGAACACAGGGAACAACTGCATTCTTGTCAAACATCTTCATATCATTGAATAATCCAAGTAACAAAGGAAAACATGGAAAGGACATGTGGTTTTTAATCAAACAACCCGATTTTTGACTAATGGATTGTGGGATGGTGATCTCCCCATTTATCCTACTCTGTGCTTTGAAGTAGTATAGGGCAACTCCAGAGCCTGGGATCTCACAAACCTTTTGCAAGAATCCAGATCATGATTGCAGACTGCTGGGGTGCTGGTGGGAGGCAAGAAGACTGTTTTGAATGAAACAGACATAGTACCTACTGCAGCAGTTTGCTGGTCCTCACTGGTGCCCATATGAGTATTTGTGAATATCCTGGGCCATCTGGCAGCAGTACATGGCATTAGTGGAAGCACCTGACCTTTACAGCAGATACTATCTACAAGACATTCCAAAATACAGTGGAGAAAAGGCCATCCAAACATGCATAGGAGTGATCAGAAGAGGGAACCATAACAGTGATCTCCCTGCAGGTCCATGATAGAGATTTGCCTGTAGATTCAATGTCTGTGTGATGTTCCTGCTAAATAAAGGAAGTGGGTATAATGGAAAGTCCACACATTTTGGTGATGTGGGTATGTTCCTGCAAATGCTCCCAGTTTCTGAACCGAATTCCATGGGAATTCACCAAATAATCTTACCTCTGTGTTCAGAGTGGAGAGGGTCAAATTCATTTATTCAATGCAACTGCAACTAAAAAGAGCAAAGCAGCAGAGAAACAACACCCAAAGTGTTGCAGAAGAGAAGCAGAGCCAGGGGCAGGAAGGAATAGAAGGAAGCAAGGACATCTATTAAGCAGAAGACAGGAGCTTGTCATTTAAACTAGGCAGATTGTGACTGCTTTGGAAGATTATGCTGGTTTAGGGATGGCACCAGGAAGAAGAGGACATTCCTCACCAGCAGCTGTAAGTGAACAGATGCAGGACGTGCTGCACAGGTAGCACAGGTCACACACTACTGATCCATGCATGAACAGAGGGAGGACACACAGGACTGACTGTGTGTGTCCTGTAGCATGAGTCCTGTAGGCTGCCTTCTGTGCCCAGGGCTCTCCAGGCAATTCAGAGAGGCCCACAAAGGGAGGAATTAGAGAAGAAAAATAAAGTACCAACTTTACACTGACGTGAGTCGTTATCTCTTGTGGCAGGTGTGTAGCATCTGTATCTATCCATTATTTGGTGTGTGGGTGGCAATTGTGACATTTCAGGAGCTCAGAGTTTAGCTCCGATGAAGCTGAAGGCCAAAGATCAAAATTAGACTCATCTGGGTGGGATGAAGTTCAGCCTCATCTGATACGTGTGTTTTTCCATAACACCACCTGATGGAGTTAGGAAGTTTGTCCTCACTGTGTTCTCAGGAAGAAATAAGAAATGAAATATTGCTGCAGAGATGGAAAACAAGAACAGGATATTTTGAAGATTTTAGCAATGTGGCAGAGGGCATCTGGATTGAAACTGGAGTCATGCAAAGGGCAGAATCTGAGTTTTGTGAAGGCTTTAAAGATTTTTTTAGTGATATTTAAAAGGAGACTGTGTAATGAAAAATTCTGTATTTTGATATAAGAAAAGCATGAAGAAAATCTCCCACATAAGTTCAAATGTACATTTCAACAGAGCCAGAACATGACAAGTATATTGTAATATTCTATAAAGCCTATCACTGAAAAATTGGAATGAAACAAATAATTCAAGGTTATTTTCCCTCCCAAAAATGTCAAAACAAGATTATTCATTCTGTATTTACTTTGTAAAGCAAAGTTTCAGAAAAATCAATGGTTCCATGGAGCATTCTGGTTCCCAGGGGAGTGCTCATAATGAAGAAGTGTTCCTGTTGAAGTTTCTCCATACAGCTCTGTTCAGCAGCAGATCAATATTCAAGGCTCTGGTGGCACTCAGTTCTTCCTCCGTGGAGCCTCCAGACTAAGCCACTCTCTATACAAACGTCTTCCCTTAGGCACTTCCTTACTGCTTGCACCAGCTCTTCTCGTGCAGCTTGGAAAGGGGTATGTCTGTCACTCTTCTAACTTCTCTTTGTTTTTTTTCCTCCCTCCTTCTCCCCTTCCCGCTCTCCTCCAGGAACCTTCTGCATCATTTCACTGTGCACGTGCGTGGCTGGAATCAACTTTGAGCTCTCCCGCTACCCCCGCTACCTGTACGGACTTCCCGACGACATCAGCCATGGCTATGGCTGGTCCATGTTCTGTGCGTGGGGGGGCCTGGGCCTCACTCTGATCTCTGGCTTCTTCTGCACTCTGGCCCCTTCTGTCCAACCTGTCCCCAGGACCAACTGCCCCAAATCTAGACCTGAGAATGGGACAGTGTGCTAAAACAAATAGCAAACAAATACACACACACAAAGACATATATATATATATATATATATATGTGCCTAGGTATGCCTATACATGCATATATATGTATATATAATTATATATATATAAAATCTCAAATTAATGCCAGTGCCAAGGTAGAGCTGAGTCCAACATGGCACTCACATCTCCACTGGACTCTGTGTTGCTTCATTCTTTCTTACAATGATGGGAAAGCTTTTCTCTCACATGGCTCTTCCATCCAACTCTTAACTTCAGCATCATACCTTAGAGGTCAAATGAACCTAGAGTTGCACCTACCTACTGCCATTTGGGAGGGGGAACAGGGGATCCATGTGGGGAATCTGGAACCAGAATCTGTACAGGACATGGTGGGGGCAGAGGCGTAGGGGGGATGACACAAAAAGCGTGTCAATTGCAGCCAGAAAGGAAAATGTAAACAGCAAGCAAATGAAGCATTTGAGCCACTTCAACAACATACCTCCTCAAGGCCATTATCAGAAACCCACCCACGTTCTTCTTCTTTCTTAAAACAAAATGACAGAAGTCATGTCATTGGTTTTGGGGTTTTGTTGGGTTTTTTTCTCCTTAAAACGCAGAAAACAAAATGGACAGAATGTGTGAGGAAAAGTAGAAAAGCATTTTCTCTTTGCCTGCCAAACTTTAGAGAGAAGCAAACAAGTGAAAATAATAATAATTAATAATAATAATAAACATCTAAGAAAATAAAACCAGAAAACAATAAAAATCTCCAAGAGGACATCTCAGCGGACTTTCCAACAATGCGGTTTTAATCTTCCAGCTGCCTTACATCCAGGCTTACAACTGAGGTGAACTGCTAATGTAAATGCAGCAGAAGGCCTTTCGAAAATGCTGTGATACATGTGTGTATAACTTTTTCTTCCCTCTTACTTTATTTATTTTTTTTAACAAAAAGAAAAATTTAAAACATTGCAATGTGATTGTCCACCAAACCATCCATGCTGTGTTTGTGGCCCAAGACTGAGGCACCGCAACGGAGAAGCGTGAGGAAAGCCGTCAGGTCTGAAACAGCGCATCTTCTCTGGTGGATTTCAGCAGGTTTTTGTTTTTTTTTTTTATAGAGCTTCTGAGAGTTCAGGATGGTGGATCCAGGGGAAGACTGACCAAGGAGAAGGGAGGTGGGGGAAGGCCTGGTAGCTGTTCTTCCCAGGGATTTGATGGAATGGGATTTCATCAAGTTTCCAGTTTGGATGTTTGAGACAACTGAGCAAAAATTGTGGAGGAGGAAAAGGGAGCTAATTTCTGTAGAAGAGAAGTAAGAGATGCCTCTCATTGTGTTCATGTATGCCAAATAGGACCTTCCCACATCTTGTCTTTGGAAACTGCCCCGATTCAATGGACATCTCCTCCCTCCATCTGGGAGAACTGTGTACAGATGGATGTGAAAGGGTCAGATGCAGAGAACAGAGATCCATTTCCCATGAGCTTAAGCATTGTATGATATAACTGTGAATCTGCAAATGGAACTCTCTCTCTTTTTTTGGTCTTTCTCTTTTTCCTGCTACTCCTCTTCCTATTGTCTCCTTTTTCCTACCCTCTGCTCTTCCTGCTGTTCAGGCCATAGGTCCCAGAAGAGCTAAACAAACAGCTAAGTCTGAAGAGGTGGGTGAAGGCCATTAGAGGAAGAAAAGCATTTTGGCTGTGAGGACAGTGGGTCCTTACAGGGTACCAGTGGCTGAGGGGAAGATAGGGAAGAAGGGCCAAGGGTGTAGCCAAAGGAACTCTGAAGAACAATGACTGAATTGCCATGTGCAAAAGTGAGGGCACCACTGACAAATATGCAGGCAAAGGGAGACAGGGCAAAGAAAAAAGGTCTCCCCAAAACCAATCCAACCCAACATGCTCTTAATTCAGGGATAGTACCAGCAATCCTTTCTTATCTGATAGCTGCATGATATCAGTCATTAGTCAATAACAATTAATCCTCTCCATCTGAAATATCTCACCAGGAGAAGGAGCCTGTGCCTGCTGCACAGAAATGCAGGCATTAATTTCCAGGTCATGCCATTTACACAGCTGGCAAGAAACAGTATTGCTTGGTTTAAAAATATCCAGCTAACAAATAATTCTTACACATGTAGTTGTATTACAGTGCTCAAAGAAATGAAGTTTCTGGAGGGCATGTTGGAATAGAATAGATTTGGGTTTCTTCCATTCTTGCTCAACTACCTAGCTTTTGTTTTCTGTTGTCTAGATTCCCCAAACATGCCAATGCCAGCTGCTGAGTCAGTATGTTTCCACTGAAGTGCCATCCCTGTCAACTGAAGTTTCACAATTTCATTTTACATTAGATGTGACCAGAGAAATTAGTTATTTATTTGAGTTTAAAACACAAGCCTTTTGAAGAAACTTCCTTTTTAAGCAGATTGGTTTATTTATTTTTTTCTGGGAAGGTTTCAAATAGAGTGGTTTTGAAAAATTTTGAAATAATTTGACTGTGCAAGTGCCTACTTGGTAAGGAGGTTGATGAATTACCATTGAATAGAAGAAGGAAATTTAAAACAAAAATAGCCTTGGAGAGCTAAATGAAGGCTGAATGCAGAAAACCAATAACTGGAAACCAAAAAAGACCTATAAAAAAATTGCTCATTTCTTCAAAGCATGAAAAATTTTGGAAAAAACCCAACCAATTGGTAAGAAATTATACAGCTGCTTAATTAAAACAGCTTTGAATGCAAGCTTTCTTCCTCCTCTGCAGTGCTGAATGTGATAGGAAAGGTGTTTCATGTAAATACAGATATCTGGAGTGACACAGGTAAGCCAGAGTCACAGAGGTACCTATCTGGAGTCTACCATCAGGCCCTGTGGCAGGCAGAGCAGTACAGCAGCTCCTGTGATGATCTATCCTTGTGTGGTCCTTGAGTGTTCACAGGGTGTATTCTACAGATAGAGTTTTGAAAGAGGTATAGCAGTAAGATTTAAAGAAATTGAAGTAATTTTGCTGTTTGATGGATTTTCAAAGGTTTCCTTTTCTTCTGCAGCTGGCACAAAACTAGTTTTTCCTTGATGAAGTATTCTCTGGATGGTGTTGGTTTACAAGTTGTATATAAGCCTCTGTGTCTGTCTCTGTGTGGCAGTGGTGGAAGAGGTTGTTTTTATTAACAACAGAAAAGTGTTGACCCTGAATCTTTGGGCCGTTCTGTGATTTTCCACTTGCTCTAGCACAGTGTCTGTAAGGCCTGTGTGGCTATGAAGCATCTTAAAATCTATGGGAATGTCTGAAGCAGCGGGCGATCGTGTCACATTAATCTCCAGCTGGATCCCTAAAAGAACCATTTGTCCAAACACCAGTTCTCTCATCATAGCTTTAAGAAAGGGCAGAACCCTTTTGGGAGATTGTGAATTTCCCCTCTGTGCTTCTCGAAGAACTGGCAGGAGTCCTGTGTGCCTCCATAGCCCTGAATGGGGGTCACAGCCCCACCACACCTTCTGAGTGGTCAGACTTGTCTTTAGAGCAGGGCTGATCCAGAATACATCCAGATGTAAATTTGTGAAGGCTAATGTCTCCATCTCCCCTGAGCTGAAGCACACTCACAGCTACTCTGAGTTTCTGCATTTTGGGGGAGGCTTTGAAGTATCTTTCTGAACAGAGATTGAAGCTTTTTGACTAGTGTGTGGTTTCTTAGTCGGAGGAGCAGCTAATTAGAAATCTGTTATCAGTGATCCCAGCATTAAGGGGCGTGACCCTGTCCCTCAGATCTGCTCTGGCCAAGTGCCTAAGCATGTGCTTTACTTGGAGCATGTGACTAATCCCCTTAAATTTGGTTGACTATTTATATGCTTAAAGTCCAGAATGTGCTTTCCTGGATGACATTCAGCTTCCTGCAGAGTCCAGCCCATGTTCTTCTTTTCCCATCCCTCCGCTGTAGATAAGGTGACACTCTGTCCTAGCCTGAGCAACCAGTATGTTCTTGGTCTCCCTTTCTGTGAGGTGGAAATGCTGGATCCATATTTAGCAGACTCTGCCACACGTAGCCTTTCATGTTGCACTGCTGGGACAACACCTCTGTGTTCCAGAGACCAGAGAGCCACTGGAGTGCAGTGAGCACAGATACCCTAAAATGCCCATCCTAAGGATGCAGGATGAATTGGTTCAACACACAGTGATCTGCAGGCTGAGGTTTTGTGTGTAGTGACTCAGTTGTGTTGCCCTGTGACCGTAACGAGTCAGCTGCAGGGGTTCTGCTGTCTGTCCCTGCAGGGACACGGTACATCTGAAGGGGCTATGGTGGCAGGAGCACATGTGCCCTGTATTCTATGTCCTATAGAATAGGTGTCCTATAGGACACCTCCTTCTTCAAGCTAAAGCTGTTTGTGTGTTAAATTTCCTAACCCATGTTAGCCGCCTGTATATATCATCAATCCCTTCTTCCTCTCTGCAAATACACAACTGATCTTTCCTCATCTAAATAGTACAGTCCCTCCAGTTCTTTTTCTAGATGGGCTTTTTTTTCTTCTACCCTAGGGACACTCACAAGTGGATCACAAACCACCAGTGACCAGGGCAATTTCTTTGAAATACTGCTTTTGAAAAATTGTCATTACTTTTAAAAATGTTATTCCAGCTGCAATAACAAATGAAAGGGGGAAAAAAGCATCCTCAGCATCCTCTAAACAGAGGATCCTCATCCCCCCCGGAGTGAATTGTGAGAGTGCAGGTATTCTGCTTTCCTGTGGAAGCAAGTCATTTGGGACCATTTTTAGCTATGGCACGTTAGCTGTGCAGTTCAATGGATGGTGAAGAAAGCAAAGTTGGTGAAGGAGGGGATTGATGTGCAAGGGCTATTTCAGATTCCCAAGCATTCCTGGAAGACTGTGTCTCCATGGCTGCCCATTTACCCACCATGCAGCGCCTCTGAATCAGGCTCATCCCTGGAGCCCCACTGATAAGCACAGCTCAGAAGAAAATCACTGTAATCTGTCCTTAATTCTTGAGCACCACACTAACTGCCAGCAGCGAAATGGAGGGAAAATAATATGTTACCAAGTATAGCTTCAATAAAGACATGCATTATTCGGGCTCTTTCTTCTCTGTGTCTCTACATAGGCCTAGAAGGGCTACAGGAGTGCTCAGGCACATTCACACGAACCACCACTGCATTTTCTTGCCCCCAGGTTTCCCACTCCTTCATGGTCCAAACCTCTGTGCTCATCCAGCCAGCAAGGGAAGACTCAAGGTAAAAAACGGAGACAGCTCTGAATGATTGCTAGGTACCAACGACAGACAAAGAGTAAAAAGTGGGCATGAAACACAAACAGAATGTAAAGATTAGTGGCAGACAAATTTCCAAGGTCAGGAAACGAAGTTCAAAAAAGCCTAAAGTTTGATTGCTAACTCCAGGCCAGATCCATTAAAATCTTGATTCTGCCAGTCTAAGGTGAAAACTCAAAAACCAGGGCTTAGCTCAAAAGTTATAGTCCACTGTTTCCAGTCATAGCCAGGAATATAATGCAACTATTCCATAGTCTGTGAGGTTCATAGAAAGCTCAGATGCCTTAGAAAATATTTTAGTGCTGTCTTGGTTAACATCGAACATGAAATGTGTGCTTACACGCTCACAATATCTATTCTTTGGCTTTAGAAAGAAAGTAATCAGATGCTACTTCTCCTCCCTCCCTGCCATCCCCCCAGTTCAACTTAGGATTTCCATCCTGTATGCCCCACTAATACCCCAATCATACAGCCTTCTTCAGAGCCATAATTATTAATTGCAACATGTTGACAACAAGTGCTGCTGGTGCCAGGGGGCTCTGACAAGCTTCATGTTGACATCAGTTGGAGAACTGTAGACTGATACAGTGCTGTCAATTTAATTGCAGTAGGCTTTGCACAAGTTCAGGATTTAACTTGAGAAAGAGTCTGGACAACTGCCTCAATATAGGCCACAAGAGGGAAATTAAATTCTGGTCATTTCTAGTAAAGCACTCCAGAATCACAGATCAATTGTCCTTCCCTTGTTCAGGGAAGACTTCCAATGAAAATATCAGTCTTAGACAGGTTATCTCTAGGGGAAAGTGGGAGACTGAAAAAAAGGAGACCCAACAGCAGTTGCTTCAAAATTGGTAGAATTCTGTGAGGATAATCCAATGTCACCCTCAGCATCAGCAGCAGGAATTGTCATTCCCTTCTAGGACTGCACTTTTATATTCTTCCTTCGCTGATTAACACTTCTGTACAGTGGCAAAAAGTGACTTCCAAAGTTTCATTGCATAGGGTGTGTACACATGGGCACCCTCACTCCCTTCTTTCCTTAAACACACATGTGCACATCCCACATGATGTGGATGCCAGGAACCTGTAAAAGTGTCCTACAGAGAGAGAAAATACATAGGAAAATGCAGCATAATTGTTCTTTGTTCTTTTATACTTAGGAGTTAATTCAGATGCCATCTGTGTCCCTGTTAGGTTGTGTGTGCAGATCACATGCAAAATCTCTGCTGGAGATGCATGAGGAAGCACAATACAACTGGGATAAATTTGGTATTTTCCATCAAAAAGTATCTGGATATTTAAGGAAGAGATGCCAATGTATCCCCTCCAAATCAGAAATGTTTACGATCCCCTAGTGTAACACTCCCACTGTGCCAGGAGGCAGCGCCATGGCAGGACGCTCCTGAGCCTGCAGAGCGCTTGTGCAGGCTGTAGGCAGCATGAAGGCTGTGGTTAAAGCTGCTGGGCACAACAGGGGACTTCACATCTCGTGGGTCTGAGCCCTACCTGTGGCAGCAGGACACAGGAATATCTCTGTAAAGCAGTTCCTTCAAGTGGCCTTGTTACTTGCCAGAGGGTCAGAAATACTCAAACAGCAACAGCGATTCTGCAGTAGGTGAGAGAAAGAGTAAAGCCCTCAAAAACCTGTGGTTTTGCCCCAGTTTCAAAATGATGTAAACTCCAAGGAATGTGAATCAGTCATGGCTTAGTCTCCTGGGGCCAGATACACAAAACAGCTTCAGCATCCAATTCCTCTTTAGACAGTGAATAAAGCACTAAATGCTTTTGGTGCCTAATATTTTTTTAAAAAAACTTATACGGTCCTAATTTGCTTAAGCTCTCATGATGTTTTATCTCAAGAAGAGTTTTCTTCTGGCTGTAAAGCATAAGGCTGTATTATTTTTTACAAAGAGTTATTCATTAACAATATAGATCATAAGAAAACGGTTTGAGTAATCAGAACAACAAAAGTGCAGCCTTAGACTATTCAGTTAGAGTGTACTGAATTATTTATAACTCCTGGGCACCAACAGCAATCACAGATATCTAATTTAAACTGTTACTATTTTTACTTGGCAATTTCCATCACTTAAGAGTGTTTATATCTATGTATTTTGCAGGACAAAATTTCCCCTACGTATACAGAAAAGCATATTTGGGAACTTTGAAGGTATTTTTCTGCAGTAACTTTAATTATTTCAAAGCATTTTGAGGCTTAGTAAGATAGACTTTGCAACTTTCAAAACTCTAAACTGTATCTAAAATGGGCTTGAACTTTCAGTTCTTTCTCAAGTTAAGTTCTCTTTGATTACAGGTCATTGGGATCAAGGAGAAATTTGTTTCATTAGTAGATGTAAGACTGGGTCCTATTTATGTGTATATGTGATGAGAGGACTTAGGTAAGGGGGCTGCACTCCCATGTCAGCCTACTTAAGGATCTTTTGCACAGACGTAGGAAATGTCACCGCTAAGTCACTGCAACTTTCTACCAATCTCTTTTTGTAAAAAACAACCATTATACTTGTGTGTGGCCAGAATAAAGCATTATTAAATCTAGCCCATAGGCTGACACACATATACTTGTAAATATGTGTATATTTGTATATATATTTGTAAATTTATGAAAAATGTCCGTATCTTCATGATTGCCTGAAATAACCTGAGGTTGATGTACAGAATTTCAGGTAAAGGACTGTTTCTTTTTCACAATCCTCACGTATCTCAGATTTAAACCAAAACAAACTAAAAAGTACTATTTCCCAGGAAAATCCTCCTTTTGCCATTGCACCAGTTGAGGAGGGGTACCACACTGAAGTCAGCAGCACACACATCTACACACATACATCCAGTCAAAGGACTGGGTCTCAAGGGCTTTTTTAAGGAAAAGGAATGGACTGAAAAAGCAGTGGTAGAATTTCTGTTCAGCATTAGCTCTCTCAATTGATTCTCTTGTCCTTTATTAGGAGGCCCTTTGTACAGATGCTGTTCTTCTCCTTCGGTGTACATTTGGGAGGAGCACCTTTGTGTGTAACACTGAGCCACGGAAAGGCCAGGATTTTCTGATCTGCCTTTGTCCCCATCAACCTTGGACACTTCACTGAGTTCATGATGTTAATGGGCTCGTCTCCCTTGGCTTCTTGTACAGGTAGTAAAGAGACACAGTAGCTTACAGGTGGTGACCTAGCAAAACTGACACCTAAGCTTTAGGAGCTACTTCTTGCTTCTTGCAATGACCACTCACCTATCTTGAGTGATCCCAAGATCTTAAAAGATCTTAAATCCTGGTGAGGTGAATCAGGTACCTAGTGCAGGGGAGCATCCATATGGAGATCACCCATACGGAGCCATGTCTGTGTGCTTCGGGTGCATGGCCTGGGCTTGTCCATAAAACACAAGTTTTAATTGTGAAAGCCTGTTGGAACAAAAGGAGATGTTCACAACAGCCTTCCCCTCCCAAACTGCAACATGACTGCAAAGGATAGGGCTTGTCCAAACCCCTGGAAATGGCATTTGAGGCGAGTGCCTTGTGGTGGCCTCCAGGCACAGATGACTGGGTGGTCCCAGTGCTGGAGGTCAGAGGTCTTTGGTCTGAACTCTTCACCTTTCTCTGCCAGTCCTGGGCATTGCTGAAGCAGTTCAAAGAGTGAATTTACATCTTAAACATTTGAACAGCTGAGCTGTTCAAAGGTTACTTTTCTTGCTTTATTCCCAAACTGCCCTGAAAAAGTCATCTAGCTGGTAGTGATAATCAAAAACTTCTCCTCCAAGATACAGTCTGGGTAGTTTCATATTATTTTTTTCAATGTTAATAACTGCTTTACAAACAGCTTACATGGAGATTAAAGAGATTGCAATTTCATCCCTTATTGTTGGGATTATAGTTGTCCTCAGAAAAACCAAACTGAGGACTCAACAGGAGGATGAACTGTGGCTGTATAATTCAGAAAGCTGCTCTGGCAAGGCTGAACGTACATCTCCATCTCATGGTGAGTCTCTCAGAGCCAAAATTTGGAATTGCATATTGATAGTGAGTCTATCTAGAAGGAACAGCAATTTAATCTAGTATTAGAACTTCAGAACTCTTGTATAGTCCCATATATTACCTGAATAAAACAAACACAGTCAGAGGAGTGGGGAAAATTAACCTGATTTCTGAAAACTCTAAGGCCAAGTGAACTTTGGATCCTGTGCCAATGTATGGTCACTACTATTTGTTTCTACAGCTAAATTTAAGTCAGTGACTTGACAATCTTCACCCATCTCTAAGAACAACTTTATTTTTAAAAATACTGTTAAGGTTTTGACAAGAGGGATTTCAGGGAACTGTAAAATGAAGATTCAGTATTGTGTACTAGTACTTAAGGAAAGACTTTAGTTAGAAAGTGAAAGATAAAGCTGAGTTCCAGGGATGAAATGTTATTTTTCAGCATGGTACTACCTTGCCCAAGCTGTAGTGTATCATCCTAACATTCTTCTCCTGTTCTCCATTTCCCTTTTTTGAGGAGTAAGATATCTATCTCTGTCTCCCTCTCTTCCTTTTCCTCCCTGTGTGTGAGAATACAGACATGCTTCCTGTAGACATTTTTCTCTAAATTTCATTCCATACCAGCTCTTGCATATGTGACTGTTTTGTTATTTAAGATGTCTGTGAAAAAGAAATAAAGGCTTTAAGAGTGAACTCTGGAAATGAGGAGGAGCTTGAGAATATATCAAATTTAAGGATGCAGCACCATTTTCTGCAAGATTTTTCAGAATGTTCCTAAATTCTCATCATCACTCTCCTGTCCTCCCGCTCTGTGAGAGGGATGAGAAAGGCACTGGGACATGGGACTCTCAAAGGTTGCTTTTTAAACTGTTGACTCATTGTGTCCCACAAGGATTTTGCAGGTTTTTCAGAGTTTTAGTGTCAAAGAAAACCTCCTTTCAAAAGGTGGTAAAGTCAATGCATAGCATCACGAGGGAGGAGGTTCTAAGGGGTGACTCCATACCAGTTTATCTTTGTTTTCCATTCTTTATGACCGTCCTCCTTGCCCAGCCATGCACATTCTCTTCCCTGCTGGGTCCACTTTGCCAAGATGTGGCTTGCCAAGAGGGGCCTGCCTGACCTCTCACCCCCATGATGCACTTGGATAATTTTCCACTTTCTCTCAAAAAAACCCATCTCACCTCCTAATGAAAGCCATAACTGCTCCTGTGACTCTGCCACAGGGAGTGAATGCCCAGGCCCCATGGGACAGAGCAATGCTTGGCACTGGGGTGATCCTGGGGGTAAGGAAGGAGAATGGGTGGAACTCTCAGGCCATCAGAGCTCCTGTGTCACCTTATCCTGCAAGCTCCCCTGCTGCTCATGAACCTCTCGGCCAGTTCAGCACGTGGGTCTCACTCTCACTCTCCCACTTGTGCCCATGGGAACTGTGTGTGGATGTGCAAAACACTCCTGTGTGAGGCATGAGAGCTGGGTACAAGGGGCAGGGAGAAACCAGACACACTGGACTCCCCACCATCCACTGTAGGTGTATCTCATGAAGATATTTGCTCTTCAGGATTTCTTCTGCCCCAAGTAATATTCGGCCTAACCACATGCTACCACTAACCAAAAGTTTTTGGAGGGTTTCCCTTTCTTGACTTTCTCATTGGTCCTTTTTTCCTTATAATTTTTTTTCTTGCTCAGAAGAAATTGTGCAATTCCCATAATCACCTTTTGATGATGATAAAAGTTGCAGTCAACACTGTTTCTAATTGACAGTTTGGGAGGCTTAAGATAATAATTCACTTAAATGCCTGCAAATTGAAGCATGTCAGCACTTTCCTAGGACATTCCCAAGTAAAATAATATGATTGGTACAAGACATTTGTCATGTGGGTACATCTTGGCCAGCTGTTTATGTTTTCTCGAAGTGCAGTACACACACATCAGAGCTGGATTAAGAAAGACCTAGAATGCCACAATACTCAGGCATATTTAGAGAAATGCAGCAATACATCACATTTATCTGGGAAATAAAATAGAAAATTTTACAAGTATGAGTCCCATCAGACCTGTCTGAGGCAGGTAGGTATTATAGCCATTCTGGAGATGGGAAGCCAAAAGCCTGGGTAAAGACTTTCTATTTAGTGGTTTGATGCCCCCTCACAAGTTCTGCCAGCTGCAGGTGGAGCCTTCTCTTTTCAGCACTTTGGAAAATCCAGACTGTAGCTGGGTTTACTCAAGTCTGCAGTGGCTGTAAATGTGAAAGCCAGGATTAGGACACTCAGGATCCTGATTTCTTCAGAGCACTGCTACAGAGCTTTGATCCCACAAAGCACTTGCCTAATTTCAAGCATAAATTTTCCATTAAGAATGCTATTGCCATGCTTAAAGCTAGGCACATGCCTAACTGCTTTGCTAGACTGGGAATTACACCGAAATATACAAAATTTCAACATGTTTTGAAAAGTCTAAAACTATGTCTATTTCTAATTATGGTTTGGGCATTGTAAAGGATATTTGGATTGTGTATGCAGCTGCTCAACCAAGTGGAGCACTCTTTAGCCAATACACACAGAGTTTTATGACTTTTGGGTAGTAGCATCCAGTTGCCAGAAGTAATAGAGAGTGACATGTCCTGTGAGGCTGGGACCTCTGTGCTGCTGTAAGAGGCAAAGTGGCTCCTGTGGCCATCGGTGCTAACAATACATCAACAACCACTGACTGTTTTGTTAGGTTGTTCTGCTGAGATGTGAGTGTGGTGGCTAATTTCACAAGTAATGTGACATCAAGTGTATTGTACTTTTCCATTTCTTCCTGTAATCTGTTGCAGCAGAGGTGAACAGAATTTGTTTAAACATGAAACACCCCCAAATTTCTTGTTCTGTTAATCCAAGGTGCTAATCTGCAGACACACGGGTGTTTGTGTATGTGCATCAGTGTTTGCAGGACTGTGGCCCGGAAGGAACATTTCAGTGGCAGGGTTGAGATCAGGGAACTAATAGGGAGAATGAAGAAACCCCTATAACTTTGAAAGACAGGACTTGCAGAAAGCGTCACGGGACTTTGCCGAAAAACTGGTTACATCTTACAATTTCCCTTTTGTTTTGATTTGTTTTGGTTTTGGTTTTATTCAGATTGGCACAGAATACTGTATTTCCATCAATTAAAATCTTGTCTGGTAACTAACTAAACAACTTGTTCATGGAAAATTAAAAAATAAATAAGTAAACTGTCAGTTGTGGAATGTAAACTGATTAAACAAATAAAAAAAAATCATGTTGTGTGTTTTAAGAGGTTGTGTCTGCTTGTGTCACAAGTAGGACTGGACACCTCTCACCATCCCCATCCTCACAGAAGAATGGTGGAGAAAGAGCAAAACTGGGAGGTGGGTGGTCTCTGAGTTATGGGGTACTGGAAATGCTCCTTTAAAACTAACAATAATAAAGATTAGATGGCTTCTGATCAGAATCACTGTACAAGACATTACAAACACAAGCAGGATCTTAACGTGACGGTTTATGAGGAGGTTTTCTGTCTGTCATAGAAGGGATTCACTCCTGCTAGAACCTTGATGTTAGAGTACTGCATGTACCCTAACACCATTAGTCTCTTCTTGGAGCCACTTAATGTGTTGAAGTCTGTAATTTGATTGAAATGTATAGAGACATCAGAGTAGTTTAGCTCCCACCTTCCCCCAGCAAAAAAACAACTGAATATGGATTGGAGCCTGTCAGATTTCCAGCTGTAAGGGTTTCAGGAAACCTGGCAGACACAACACTGCTCTGCTATTAATGCTTCCTCACCGCACTTGTATCCTCAGGCTGACAACAATGCAGCAATCATGCAGCAGACAACAACGCAGCAGTCCATCATGCAGCAGACAACAATGCATCTTCTGTAGGGCTTGGAGTGTGCAGCCACAGTCAGGCTGCAGGTGTCCCAGGCTGAACACCCAATGTTCAGGGTATTCATAAAAGGTATCAAAACCACCTCAGATGTATAAAAATAAATTAAAATAAATAGACAAAAGTGCTTGCAACTGTCCTAGCAGAAGAAGAGCAAAAAAGTGGATCAAACAGGAAAAAACAAATAGTATTTTTTAAAATTATTGAATTTGAAATTAACTAATCTAAAATTAAAATATTTTTTAAAATAATGACAAGGTATCTTTAAACATGATTATTTTGTTGGTTATGGTGTTAAATATCAAAATTTTCTGTGTTGACTCTTTTTACCTGATTGAGGCATTGTACCTATAAAGACCTGACAGTCAAAAATAAGAAGGCACCTGATGGTTCTTCCCAAGCTGACTGTTTTTGTCATGACAGACTATGGGTTGTAGCAAAACAAAGAGTCTCCTGCAGTTTTCAGGATGAAGTCCCTCCTGCTCCCAAAGACGTCCTGCCTAAAACACCAGTAGTAAGGAAAAAAATGAAGAATCAGAATGGAGAAGTGTAAAAGACATTTCTCTGTCAAAACTCCCATCAGTACTGGTGTAAATTCCTTGATCTCTTCCCTGGCACGAATGGCTGAGGAAGGGAGAAATCTTGGTGATATACTAAACACACAACTCCAAGAATGTGCCTAGTTTCATCACGTTTCAAGAGAACCCACTTGTATTGCCAGTGCTTATGACCTGCCTGCTGCTGCAAATAAAATCCGTGGGGTGAAGCAGAGAGCAGGAGCAGGGAAGAGCTGGCTGGGGGTGCAGAAGCTGGCAACCCCCCCAAAGCAAATGAAGGAATCAGAGGTGTTGCAGTGGCATATCCAGCACCATGAGGTGTCAAAACCTTTTGGATGAAGTGTCTCCTCTCCTTGTGCTCTCCTGCCCGCGCCCCCCAAGCACAGCCCTCCGCCCTGCCATCCTCATGGCTCAGTGACAGCGCTCACGTTTAGCAGCGGTGCCGGTGGTCGGGGCTGCTCGGCTCTGCTCTCTGCCATCAGCAGGGGGAACGTGATTCATCACTGCTAAAAGAAGAAGTCTTCAGAGCCTGCTTTGTGGCGAGGGAGAAAGCAGGTGCCCTCTCCTGTGGCAGGGACGGCATGGAAAGCCTCAGGAGTGTGGCCGCAGGGGCAGAGGCCTCAGCTGCTCAGCGCTCGTACAGGGCAGGGGGAAGAAGAACGTGAACTTGAAAAGCCAGATGCTGTCATGGAAGGGCTTGCATTTCAGAAAGAAAGTGGCCTGACTTCAAGAAAGAGTTATGCATATAAGTCCAGGTTTGCATTAGCCACGTGATGGCTGAATTTTAAGCCCACCTTGCGTTGTTGCTCCGTTCAGTACCCAAGCTGCCCAGCCCTGCTGCTGCCAGCTCTGTGGTGCTTTCCAGGCTGCTGCTCATGTCTTGGGCTCTGGCTCTCAGGCATGAGAGGATACATGAGAGCCACGGGGTCACACAGAAGCCTGCAATGCAGCTAGATAAAGCAGACAGCAAGAGAAGGGAAAACTCATTAACTGTAGTTCACCACAGAGGAAATGAACAGAGGGATTTCAATAACCCAGTATCACACAAGCCACCCATGGCAGAGCTGGGGTTTGCTGTGCCCTTGTCTCAGGAAGGCAGGGACTGAGGCTGTCATACACAGACACTGCCCCCCACAATTCTGGGCACCTGGACTTGGCAGCTCAGTTTGGGAAGAGTAGCAGCAGTGCTCATCTCTCGTGGTCCAACTTCTGTTTTGAATTAGCACCATCTATTCAATATTCCAGCCAGTTGTGAAGGGAAAAAACTACTGAATTAGGAAGGAAAATAATGCAAATTTTGAGAATTAGGTTTAGGAGAAAGAAACCTACTTTTCAGCTTCATCTGTAACACAGTGGGGCCTCAGCAGATTGAACAGAGGGACAGGCAGCAACAACTCCAGTTCTTCTAGCAGAGAAGTCACCCGCTGTGTCCCTGAGGAGCACCCCAAAGTTCAGCTTTCCCTTTGCTTTGAGTAGCTGCGAATGTTTTGTGCCCACCCAGGAGTGAGGAGCCCCTCACCGTAATGCAAGCACTGTGTTCCAGAGGCAGGATAATCTCACGGTGACCTTTCTTGTCAGACACACATGATAACTGCAGCAGACTGGGGCTGCATGGGGTGAGGATGCTGGTAATGAAATGCTTTCATAGCTCGACACTCATTATTCTGTTACATTATCGGGCTCTTCCCCAGGGGCCCTCTAAAGAGGCACGGCTGAGCTCCTTTCCTGCAGAGACCAAAACCAGACCACCTAACAAGCTACATTTACTGAAAATTTTTGCTCCCTCCCTGCTCAGAGGGAGCACAGTCTGATTCATTTGCATGAGACAGAAGTGGAAGAACTACACCAGCTCAGCTCTGATTTTATCAGGCTGCTAACCCACATCAAACAAAGCAGTGAGCCTGTGGCCAGCCAGGAGTGACAGAGGCTGCTGCCATCCCAGAGCTCACCATGCAGGCCCCTGACCTGCCCCAGCATCCCCAGCGTGCCTCAAACACAGTGTCCCTGCTACCCTGCATCTGCTACTGACTTGCAAAGACTGACCACTGACCGCTTCTTTGTAAGAAACTGCACTTTTCCTTTGATTGTTTAATTCCCTGCTATTTCTTCCCATCCTGAGATAAACCCTTGGCCTTCTCAGCTCTGAAATTCAAAGTAGACCTCACCGGGAGCAGGCTGCTCAGAGTGAAGCTGGCACTGCCTGTGATAACAAAGCCCTCTCACAGAGCTCAGCTCTGTACCAGGAAATGAGCTGGTGGCCCAAGGGCACGCCCAGCAGCAGGAGAGCTCTACTGCCAGCAGATATGGTTGGAGAGAGGTCACAGAGTCCAAGCTTTGGGCCATCATCTCTGCCCTGCTTAGTTCCCCAGAGACACCCCTTTCAGTCAGAGGTGGTGGTGGGTACTTCAGGAGGTATTTAACAGGAGAACTGAAGGCATTAGGTATCCTGCTTTGGCTTTTGCTTACTGTTCACAGCAATACTCAAAATGCATGCCAGAAACATAAAGGGAGAAATAATAAACCCTGCCATAAGGAGCATGTGATTTGGAAAAGCAGAGGCAGGCAGAGGGGTAGAGAAGGAAATAAAACACAAAGGCAAAATCTTCATAGCAGCAGTTAGCACTTGGATCTGGCCATATATATTTGAAACCATTATGCACAGAAAGGCACTTGGTACTTCAGTGCCTTCTAATGACTAAATAAAGTTAGCACACACACGCAGGCACACAAGGTCCTCAGTGGGTAAAATATGGAACATGAAACAACCCCAAATATCCACCTTCACAGTGATGCAGATTTCCTTCTTTTCTGTCATGTTTTCTTACAAGCTTCCTTCAAACCTGTCAGAGCAAAGGAGGCTGAGTGAAACGTGTTGCCTTGTGCATTGAACAAAGCTTCAAGTTCTCAGTTTCACATTTGGGGTGTTTCTGACAGGCTGCAGTTTCTGCTTCATTTAACCTAGCTCATTCCCTTTGGGAATTCTCTACCCATCGTGTTTGGAATGAGAAATGCCATGTGCTGAGGTTTGTAAAGAGCTTTCAGACAGAACAGGTGACTGCTGAGTCCTCCCTTCCTTCCCCTCTGTCAGACAGAGATTCATGCATTACCTTGCACTTCTTGTCTCTTCCCAGCTACCGATTTTCACAAATAGAAATCTAAATATTTTTGAAACTTCTAATGCTCCATCAAACTTGTTTGCAAATAACCAGTGGATCCAGAGTTTGATGGGGACAGATGGGCAGACATGGAGTGACAGAACCTTAATTTCCTTAGGAAACCAGTCTAAAAATATTACGTTCAGAACTCAGCTTTTTCCATAAAGATGCGCAGCTTCCCGGGAGGCCCAGCCAAGTCAGGGGACGCAGGTGGCAGCAGCAGCTCTGTGTCCTGGGTGACACCTTTGCCCGTCGCAGCTGTCATTGCTGTTACTGCCAAAGGGGCATCACATCAGAGCTTCCTTTCATCTGGGAGGCTCTGTCCTTGTTGAGATCTCTGCTCTGGGACTGAGCCCCGAACAGGAGCCCACCAGGGAGGATGGTAGGGGAACACTCACGGTTGGAACGGAGATCCACCTTGCCTGAGTCAGGATCTGAATGCTCCCAAGGTACACCTGGCAAGTTGAAACACATCTGCAGAGATGGGAAAATGCCCTGAGGGAAGCTGTACCTCAGGACAGGCAAGTCAGCCAGGCTTTCCTCCCTCCTGCAGCCATAGCACCACCCAGAACAGCCTTGCAGAAAACCTTACAACTCACCTGGCAGCCTTGCTTTGCCCACGAGTAAGAAGGGATGGAGGCTAACATCTGCAAGAGCTTATTGTGAAATCTACTGAGGTAGCGCTGCTCAAATGTTGCCAGGTGGCATAGTCCCAGTCTGTATAAAACAGTCCCTTTTTGTTGTTTTGCGAGCAACAAATTAATTTTCACCAGCCCCACAACTTCTCTGCAGAGCTTGATTCAAGCTGCACTTTTATTAGGAGCATGTTCACCTATTCCTGAACACAGAATGTGCTCCTGCAGCCCAGGGGCTTGCAGGACTTGCTAATGGGAATGCAGGAGGCTGTGCACCAGGTTCACTGCCTGGTGGGGAGGGGACAGGGGAGAAGGAAGAGGGAAGCAGTGCTCTCCCTTCAGGCAGTACCGAGGTACCTGCCAGCACCTCGCCCCTGGAAGTGTTCCCAGCTGGCACAATGGATGGCTCTTGATTGTCCTGTCACACCTTTACTGACAAGTACTTAAATTGAGCGAGTTCATCCCATAAAATTTAAGGAAGAAGTGAAAGGACAGAAGAATGAAAAGCAATGTATTTTTCTTTTAGCACCTCTCTTTTTCTCATTTTCTCCTGAGGTGTCAGCACCTTAAATAAAAGGCCTTTTACTGCCTCACTGTTGTCTGCATCCAGCCACAAATAGCAATGCTGGTGCAAACAGACCAAGGTCTCAGCTTGCTAGCTCTGCCCTCAAGGTTGTCACCTCTGTGCAGAGCCCTTCGTTCTCCTTCCTCTCTCGTGTGTCCTTTGCTGTCACATTCGCTCCTGCCAGCTCGGAAAACACGCCCTCTGCTTGCAGAGATCCAAGGAGGTTGAGGGCAAACTCAATTCCCAAGGTCTGCAGCTCAGCTTCCATCCACCAAGAGAATGTCCAGAAGAAGTCATGTTACTGATTTCCAGTTCCTCATGAGTCATTTCCAAATTTGAAAACCACAGTGAGATCTGACAAAGTATTGCTCTGTCCTGGCTCCCTCCTGCAGCCCCAGGAGGGCTTGCTGGAAAGGGATCTCCTACAAATTCTGCATCCTGGGGAGCTCACATCAAACTGTGTGAGGGTGTTGGAGATCAGAAGCCACTCCCTCAGCAGCTCCAGACAGAGGAGATGGGGAGGATGAAACAGGAACCTCCTGAGTGGAACCTCCAGCCAGGCAGAGCACTCGGCTGGCAGATGGCTCCCAACACGTAGCAAACACTATACCAGGGGCACATGGCACTTTTTTCCTTAAAGTTGACTGCATTTTTGCATTTTCTGACTGAGCCCAGATAGGATTGCAGCAGAAGAAACACTGGCAGTGTGTGATGCAGGATGTGAGTTACAGGGCAGCTGGCCAGAGAGCTTCTTCCCTTTGACCTCTTGCTCCTCTTTACACACCACAAAACTTCTGTCTCTTTGAAGAGTGTAATGGGAGCCCTTGGGACGTGCCTCATTCCTCCTAAAACTGGCTGCATACATTATCTGGGATGCATTTCTCTACAGGAGCACAGTCATAGGCAAGTCACACAACATGAATGGGAAAAGGACAAGACATTTGCAGGCTGTCATACCATCAGGGGTGGGATATTGTGCTCCAACTTCCCATTTTATTCTTTCTTTATGGATCCAGGTAAGTTTTATGTTTTTAAAAACTACTATTTATTATCTCTTTGCCCATTTTGCTAAAAAATGTACTTGGGTATAGCTGTATTTGTTATATTTGTAATAGTGGTACTGAATTATTGAGGTAAATGCAAACTTGCATATTAAAACAAAAATGGATTTTAATTACTTGGAGGAACACAAACTAGGAAGGCACTGGGCCAGCACAAAAAGGCAATGACCAGTAGCCTCTCCTGAGTCCAAACCAGATCCAGGCACCTCTCTCTGTCTTGGCCCTGTCCCATACAGCAATTTGGACATGCACATAAGCATGTATCACACCATCCCCTCATTGATTTAATGGCACATACTGTACTTCAGAGGCTGGATTTCTTCTACTACCATTTGGCAGAGCATATCAAAGTGGCCAAAAACTCATCTGTGATGCTCAGAAAAAAAAAAAATATCCAGGCCAGAATGAACATAAAATAAAAGAGTAGAGTTGATAAAAACAGTGAGGTTGGCTGAGGATATTTTTGATGTACCCAGAGAAGAAGCAGTCATGTTTCCATCAGGTGTGCAATGTACCCATACAATGTTCCAACTATATTTTCGTGCATTTGCAGATGAAAAAAATCACTTATATTCCTCAGCAGTTATTTTACCAGTGAGACAAATGATGATCTGTTGTTGGACTAGAGAGTACAGATCACAGCTAGGGACAGGAATTGTTTTGATACATGTTCAAGTGGCTCCATGCAGGTGTAACAGACATAAATATAAACTGGCACAGCTGATAGGCAAGAACAGCTTGAAAATTTAGCCATCTGCACTTCATGAATGCATTTCCATTTACTCCCCTGAGCTGAGGATCAAGCCCCAAATCTTTTAAATATGGATGGCTCAGAACAAATCTGTGGTTTTGCTTTGCTCAGTGCAACATCAGGAGCCACTACACATCAAGAAGAAAGTGATGGCTTCCCAGTCCTATGCAAGCCCATCGAGGATGTCACCTGGAAGCATCTGACATACCCAAGAGGTGTTAGATCACTGTCACAGAGTTCACCTAGCCTGTGTAGGGACTGGTGTTAGCCATGGGAACCCAGCAATGTTGTCTCTGCCAAGAGGTCTCCCCACTCACAAGAGGAAGCTTCTGCAACCAATTCTGGTCCTGACTGTGCCACTTTGTGGTAACCAAGTCACATAAAATGGCCAGACTCTAGAAGAGAACCTTGTAATTGAAATTTTTTGAGCTCTTTAAACCTTTTTAGAAAATAATGGGGAAAAATCTATGAGAACAATCTGATCCAGAATCATCCATCACTCACCGTGAGATTCAAACCTAATTTGATTGCTATTACTGTATGTATTTTTATTGTTCTCTATTTGCTTAATGAATGTTGCAGTTGTAGTAATAAGATTATTGGTAATATGAAACAGATTTGCAGAATGATGAGAAGATAATTAGATGATACCTTGAGGGTGATTTCTGTTTAAGACACAGTAACTATGTCATGGAGTAAATAAACTTGGTGAAGGAAGATACCAATGGCTATTAACCTAAGATACAATTATTCCCAAATTACCAGAATACACATTTAATTACAGTGAGATTACCAGTGACTGATGCTTGGTCCAGGCTCTCCCATCCACTCGAGAGGCTGTAGGACAGAGCCTTGCCCAGGATGTGAATGGACAAGCAGCCATGGTTCCCCACAGCCCAGGATGTGGTGGCTGAGGTGGGACCCAGCAGACCCTCACGAACACATTGGGGTGGGAATGGTGAGGTCCAAGTGATCAAACTGTGCCTGGCTTTCGAGAGCTGGCCTTACATCTTGCCTAGCTCCCATTACTCCTGTGTGATGGCCACAAAAGCCTGACAGGGATGCTTGGCCATCAAAGTTGTAACCTTAAAGCCACACATTCCTTTCTAAATCGATGCTTTGTGACATTTCAGGATCAGTATTAGTGCAAGGAATCTGCTGCTTCTTGGATCTGCAAGGCTGACTGGGGACAAAGCATTCACATATCCATGAACATGCAGATCCTGAGGCTGCCCAGCTGTCCTGCCTGAAACAACAGGCTCACCATCCCCTTCCTCCCTCCCTCCCTTCTTGGATCTAGGCATGTTCACACAACTAACTGTGCATGCTCCAAGTGGCAAATTCCACCTAGTACACAGCTGCTTGTGTCCCCTTGTTTTAGTAAAGTGATGAGAACAACAGTGCACACACAGAAGCAGATGCACAGCTCTGCACCTTGTCCTCCACCATTGAGATGAACCATCTAAATCTCTTGCTTGTTATGGTATATATAGTGAATTGTGCCAGCTTCCTTCGTGCCTTTAATGGTCTGTGGAATATTTTCCTGGCTTTTCATTTAAATTTTTCAGTCTCTTAAGGACTATCACAGGTCCATTTTGGTCCTAACTAATGAGTTTCTACAGAATTCTAATAGCAATTCTGCTAATAACATTTATTTTCTCTATAGTCTCTGTCATATTTCTGGCAATCTCAGTCTGTCTTCTGCTCAAGGTTGGGCAAAACTTTGGATAGTACATTTGTTGTTTTTCAAAGTCAGATCACTACACACAACGTAATTCTAAGCTGTACCCACTGCATTTTCACACAGGTAGCTGGGAGTAGCTCTAGGCCCCCAAAATGCCTGCCAGCTGTGTATTTAACTGCAAGCAGAAATTCCCAGGATGAACTGGCTTGGCAATCTCAGTAGTGTGACACGGCCAATTTCAGCAGACACAGTTTTCTGTAAAAAAACCCAAAATCTCTTTATTTACTAGAACACACCAACATCACATTTCATTGGCATCTGTGGCACAGAAGTCATTGTTTTGCAGCTTTGAGCAAAGCTTTGCAGGACCACTAATAGTGTCCTTGGAGAAATGAATGTGTAGCTTAACTCTTGTGCTGTGAACCATTGGAATAGAGTGCCCTAATAAACTCCTTCAGTTTCTCAGACTCTGTATTAATATTGACACTGCACATCCATTAAACATCAGCAAGCAGCAGTGCTCCAGGTGGTAGCTGCAAGCAGCCAGATTAGGGGCAAATGTTAGTAGCCTTCCCAATGAATCTTTACATATTTTCATCATCTATGTGGACAGGCTCTCCCTCGTCATCTCACCCATGACATGCTCATTGCAGTTTTCACGTTATGTTATTTATTCAAGCATTATTTGCATTATCTAGAATTTTCTGTTTTGTTTGCTTAGCTTTGTCTCAGTACTAGAAGAAACTGTGCTTTGTTCCTACAAAATTAATGTGATGGTTCTAACATCGTCCATTCAGTGATCCTACCAACATCCCCTCTCTGCCTCTGATTTAAGAGTATCTTTCCTAAAGATAAGAACTGCAGGGAGCTCATAGCACAATTCTAAGGGAGTTGAGATCTTTTCTGGGTCAATATTACAAATTATGCCTTTTCCATTATATTTCCCATTTATTTTCCAGTTTTTTTCCATACTTCTTGGTGCTTAATAAGCTTATCACTCTCCATTCTGTTTCCATATTTACTTTCTGCTATGTATGACTCTCCTACAAGTATCTTCCAAAAGTATTTCTGGCAACACATATGCCTCTGTACAACAGTTAAAAAATAAATGTCTTATTTATTTCCAGTTAGATAATTTCATCTTTGGCTGCTATGTTGTACATTTCCACTATGTATAATTTTCATCTAAGCATGTGGTGCTGTCCTTGTTTTCATTACCCATCCTATATATTCCTTCTGTTGGTATTCACATGTTTTTGTGAAGCCAAGTCAAGTCTGGTATTCCTTGCCTCTTTCATCATGGAATGGACATTATCCCAATTTATGTTGCTTGCTACAGTGTGCATAAATCCATACACTGCTTTACATGTTTGACATCTTGAGTCTCCTCTTCTGACCTGGGTTCCTCCATATATTTGTAATGGCAGAGCCCTGCCCATCCTCTGCAAGATTCACTCTGTGAAGTAATTGCTGTTTCTTGGCAAAGCTTATCATCTCTGTTAATTCTTAATTGTAAATCTCCTCTTAGATGTTTAACACTTCATTCTCTCACTTACAGTATTTTCTTAATTTACTTTACTCCAGGTACCTTATGGTATTCGGTATTTAAATTACTCTTCCCATCTGTTCTTAGCAAGGGAAAGCAAGAGAACAAAGCAAGCAAAGATGTCATATAAATGGAGTCAGTAATGCCTGTGCATTTGGAGAGCGTGGATAACAAGTATTGGCTCGTTACTGTGGTTCAAACCACTTGCACTTAATGTAAAATACATGGCTGTTCTAATCGAGCCTAGTCAAGTCCCAGAGTCTCACACTGCCCTCAGCAACATCTTATCAGAGATCCTTAAAGCAGCATATTAGGTGAAAAGAATGTCTAAACAGCTTGAGAAGCAAAGCCAGTCTTTGAACTGATACCAGATCATAATGTGATAGAAATTAAAAGAATATGCATTGTATGCAGGGAAAAAAACAACATGAGATTTAACAGCAGTGCCTGTGTCAGTGATAATCAGCATGTCAATTAACAACACGGAAACAACAAAACCAATTCATAAAACCATATCACTTAGTAACTTTCTGGAAGATAAATGCAATGTGAAACTCTTCAAAACCAAGCTAGCCACAGAGATTGTTGAAGTACATTTGCTGAAAATGCTACAGAGTTTGGAAGAACTCTCTAATGTCTTCTCTAATGCTAAGGAAGCAGTATATATGACAGGATCTGTAACTCCAACAACTTTTTTCTCACAGGAAAAGTGATTACCTTTAAATAGTTGAAAGCTATGAGAAAGTAGAATATCAGATTTTATTCTGATTTAACTGATTTACTGAGAGAAAAGGAGATGAAATACAATTATGTGTTCCTCAACACTTGAAGACATTAAGACCTCTATTTCACAGACTGATGAAGTGGCCAGTTACAATTTGTGAGCAAAGATCCTTGAGAGTATAAGATGCAGAATGTATCTTTTGGCAGGGACTGAACTAGACCAATTTATAATAACTCAGTGGGATTATACTTTTTCTAAGTGGTCCTATTTTGCACTCCAGCATCCAAGACAAATTAATCTTCTGCCTTCTACAGCAGCAAAGATGTTTGGTTGGTGAAGAGGAATGGGAGTGGTTCATCATTACAGTGATGGATTTTCTCAGCCTGCCTTTGCCTGCAACTGCTTCTGTTGGTCCCCAAACTCCACCTAAGGACAAGGATAAAATAAGTCGCTGTCACAGAGCATTGCCACTGATTTTGGAAGGAGTGAAACTTTGAGCAAACACAGTAATGTGCTGGGTATGTGATCTAAGATGTCAGCCAGATGTGTTCAGTGGGCCATGGTGATGCACACAATTGAGTCAAAAGAAAATGAAAATAGAAGCATTTAATAGAAAACCAACAGGGAATCTCTTTCCTTCAAACTATGGCTGTTGCTCTTTGATTACAATTGCCCAAGGCCCCACTCCATCTGGTCCATAGATTAGGATGTCACTGCCTCAGTGAAAAATGAACCATTGCTGCAGATATATTAGTAGTTTTCAGAAGCGCTTTTGAATATGAGATCATCTGGCCATGGGATATAACCAGGATGGTATATAGCAGCATCTGGATTTTTGGGTAGGCAGTATCTCAGTGTGAAGATAGGGAAGTATATGTAATGTTTGTGGGTGCACTGAAATCAAGGAACAGCGTAAAAGCCTTAATTTCCTACTCTCTCTCATCCAGCTTATCCACAACGGGGATAAAAGGAGAGAATACGACTTACTTCTTTTGTTAAACAATGAGCATTAATCTCTGCCAAAAGCAAAATGCCTGAGTGAGGAGTCTCATGGGTTACATCCCTCACTCAGGCTCAGTGCAGAAGTGACAATACCTGCCTGCAGATGTAAGGCAGGAGAGGTCTGGTGCTGCCAGCCTGCTGGGTGGAAGCTACATCCCTTCCAAGTAGGCGCTGCTTAGAGGGGAATGCACATCCTGCAGGCAGGTCAGGCTCTCTCCTTCTCTCTCCCTCCTGCTATCCTACTATTTTCTATGCTGAGTCCTCTAATATGTAGCAGTACCATAAAAGCAGCATGAGCTCAGAGAGGAGTGACCTTATCCTCAGTCAGCAGGACTTTCTTGAGGGTAGGAACCTGTACCAGCAACAAAATGGATGTTTTTGATGCAGCTCTCACTGAGACCTTCACTGAGAAGCAGGGTGTAGAATTAGCACAGGAGCTGCTAGATGTTTCTGTGTAGGGGCTTGTGCTGCTAGGGGAATGGATAGATCCCAGTCCCAGGGCACTGGCCTTGTTCCTCCATTTGGAGCAGACCCAGAGGAGGTCTAACTACACTCAAAGCTTAGGATCCACGCTTGCTCACGCTGATGCCTCAGTGGCACCTGCATTTACTGAATCCAAATGGTTTGGGAGTGAGTGTAGAGCTTTCTGAAACGTGTCTCTGCTAAAGGAACAAGTTCCTGACAAGATTGCCACAGAGCAACTTAATGGGTTTCTGCTGCTGTTCAAAAGCTGTGAATATCTCTATTCATTCCCTTGGAAAAAAGGTTAATAAACTCAGAGAATTAGGGAATATTTCTGTGTAATAGCTTGGATGTGGGAAGAGGGGGCAGGGTGTAAAGGTCGTGGGGTTTGCCATATAAATATGCTAGGCACGCTCCTGAATTTCCTTCTAGGGAGGGTGAAGCTCAGGTCACGTTCTGCTTACAGAAGAGCCAAGGAAGAGCAAGGAGGGGTAAGAAGGGAGGAATTCTTCCTGTGCAGAGTTTCTCTGAGTTACCCAACCAAAAACCCTGCCAATGTGATTCAGTTCTTTCTCCAAACCAGTGGAGCAGGCACTGACTGCAGACATGACTGCCCCAGGGAATCACACCTCCAGGCAGAGCTGGAAATAAGGGCAAGAGAATCCATCATGAACTTTCTCTGCTCTCACAGGCAGGAACTTTCTCTGATTAGCTTCAGAGGCTGCAGTGCTCCTCTCTCTTACATAAATCATCAGCCAGGGTAGAATGGAGTGGGACCTGGGACGCACTGTGGAGGAGGAGTTTCAGGCCCTGGACACACAACCAGAACAGAAGCAGAGAGACAGAAACTGGGAAGCCCACCAGAGATTTCAGCTAGCCCAGGGACCCTTCCAGAAAGGGAAAGAGCTCTGTCTGCAGCCGTGCCTATGCCTGTGGCTTGTGGTTAAGAAAAGTCAGAGGTGGATGTGCCCGAAGGGCAGGAGCTCCCATCCCACAGGTATCCAATTAAGTGCTGCTCACATCCACCAAAGAAAAGGGCTCTCCTTCAGTTTAAACCATGCTTGGTGTTCAGGTGTTGTAGAATTAAAACAAAGCAAATTATAATCTCTCTTGCTGGGTCAGAGACATGGAAATATTTAGATTCCATTTCTCTCCTCATCAGCTGCACAAAAGCCTGAAGGTTGTGTGAGGATTCTCTTCCCTGTCACTCTGGCCACAGGGATATTAATCATGTGAAAAACAGGGGACGTGGGCAGACTCTAACAGACAACGCTGCCTCGCTCTGGCAGGAACACGGACCTGCACCGCTGCGGTAAACACAGCTCCTGCAGAGCACTAAATTTGGTCTCTTTGCGACACAAGTAGCTATTTGCATTTTACTTGTAAGAAAGCACCTGAAGAGGCAGAATTACCATGATGGCACGGGATGTGCTGACAGCAGTGCTGTTCCATACCCTCAGAGCATCGATAAACGAGTCTCAAATGCCAGAATAACCATCAGGCTGAGGGGTCCCAATTCTCCACTGCTGTAAGGATGACAGGACTACACTGGACTGGGGAGGTCCCTTTTTTTATGCAAACATATGCACAGATTGTGCTGGACAGAAATGGAGACTAAATGATTTTCTGTCCTTATCAATTGTAGGGCATTGCCAAGCAGTAGACAAAAACCTCTCTACTGTCTCTTTTACACTGTGTGGCTGAGCAGTGAGATGACTGAGGATGTGACTCTTCCAAAGTAACAAATAAGTATGTGCCTGAAGCATGATCATGTATCTGAAGCTTCCCCTGCTAACAGGCTTGGTAGAGACAGAATGATAAAAAATTACTCATCAAACAAGGGTCCCACATGAGTAACTAGGATGAGGTGTTCACCTGTCTTCGTACACAACTTGTGAGATAATTTTAGGTGACACTTCCCCAGTCAAGTTTTAAGAATTACAGAGCAGCATTTTGAATTAGTCTGTTTTTTACAAAAACCACCTAGCAATCATAAGAAAACAAAATCACACATTCCAGGCTCCTGTGAACAGTGTTATGAAAAAGAGAGCATGATTTTTACATGGCCTAAAAAATAACTACAGCACATAATCTAGAGGATGCTCAAGATCAGTCCTTTATCCTCTCATTTTCCATTGCACACACTCTAATACCTGCTTCTATTGATCTGACATGTGGAAAACTAGGACAGCTAAAAGAGAATTACCTGGTACATGCAACAGCATGGCAGGTGTGATCTACCTTGAGGGTGATCAGGCAGCCACAGCCAAAATCTAGGACATACGTGTTTGCCAGGAGGAATTTCAGAATGGACACTGCATTCTAAGTAATGCCAAGTAAAAAGAGAAGTGCACAATCTGTCGTTGCTGTCTGCACTGTCTCTTTCTTCTAAGAGCAGCTCTCTTCAAAAAGCCCCACATCAAAAATCAGCAACCCAAAATCTCAGATAGTGTCACACAGTCCCAGTAGGGGAGATGAGATGGGACCTCTGGACCTCACCCTGTCCAACCACCCTGCCCAAAGCAGGGTCAAGTCCCTCTGCTAGGGATGCTGAAGACAGGTAGCAACTGAGGTAAAATTTCTCATTTATACTAACTCTGATGTGTTTTCATGGTTATAAACACAGGAAAATTGCCATTCAGCCATCTTAGAGATACTCAGGTCTTTCATACATTTAAGCATTTTTTCTGACTGCTCTGAACATGTATTTGAATACTAAAGAGGGTTTATTTTAAAAATTCAAGCTTGTTTTGGAAACATCGTTAATGAATATAACTGTACTCGGTAGACTTGGTTGCAAAATAGGAAGTTATAGATGTTTGTAAATTATTTGTGGCATCACATGAGAATTATGAATTTGAAAAGCATTTATCAGCACACAATCTTTTCATAAGTGAAGAAAAGGATGAGAGTACTAATATCTGAGGCTATCATTGCTGTTAGCAGTTGGCCATACCACCCGAAGCCTCTAAAAAAGTAGGACAAACAGCGAAAGAAAAGTAGGACATTTAATCACTCCACACCACCTGGAACATTCAGCACTGCATCAAGTGCACATACTCAGCACACTGAGATGCAGTGGACAGATGAACCTGGAATATTTAAGTGGGAAGCAATGGCTACTGTATGAGGTTATGCCTGAAATATTCATCAGGAGAAGATAATTTAATGCTTTCTTACTTAAAGAAAAAAAATCCCAGATCTTCTGCTCTGCAAAATAAAGGGAAAAGAAAACCCAGAACATAGTAGAGATACTAATCCCTAGGGTTTAATCAGCTTTTCTTATCACTAACAGCAGAGTGTCTCTGGACCATCTTCTGCATCAACTTGATTTTTGCAGAACAGACTTTTGCATACCCAGAATCCCAAATTTGGCCTCAAGTAGCCACCTTATGTTACAACTCATATCCCATCTTGACATTCTTAAGAGAAGGATTTGGAGAAGCTTTTTACAAAAAAAAACCAAAACAACCCCAAACCAAACAAAACAACAAAACAAAACAAAACAAAACAAAAACAACAACAAAAAACCCCAAACCAAACCAACCAAACAAAAAAAGCCATTTTATTTACTTTGATGTTTTTGAATGGCTAAAATGGCATTTTTTAAGAGGGGAAAAACATTCAGGGGAAAAAAAAATCTGTCCAGTGTTACATCCACTACCCTGACCCACTGGTCCCTGCCAGAGCGCATCCCTGTTCTGCTGAGTCTGCAGACTGAGGTCCCTGTCAAGAGTGGTCTACAAAAGCAGCATTGCTCCCTCACATCACTTATTTAGCCAAAAGATTGTTAGGAATGGCAAACATCCTTCTTCCTCTCTTATAGGATGGGGTCTCTCTGAATAACTCAGCACTTTTATGAAATCTCTGTAGCTGTTCACCCTCTCTCATGTGTCATGAGAAACTTTGGGGAAAAGTGCAGGGAGCACCAGGACAAGTGGGAAGGGGGCAGCCACCAGGACAGTGATTGGGAAGGAATTAAGGTGCCATTTGTAAAAAGAACATTAGAAATGGATTGTTAAGGGTGTCAGGATCAGGTATTGCACCAGGGGCTTACCACACTGGAGCCCTTGCTGAACCACAAAGTGTGTTTCCTAGTAGACACAGGAACTCTCTTATTGCATTTTATGTCAAAGAGGGAACAATTGTTCAAATGTTCTTTTAGTAAGTGGAAAAAATGAGCAGGTGCATTTTATTGAACCACAATTGGTGAATGTGGGTGTGGGTATGTGAATTCCCAGCGTGTGTTTTCTTCATAGCTGCCTTTGCCCATTCCCTTCAAACACCTTGTACAGGATTGAGAGAGGCCAGGAAGAATGAGGCATGATCAGGAAGTTGGCTTGTGTCCACTGAGGAGTTTTATACATTTTCTCTGTGTAATAATATTCATTGCTTTTGGGTTTTTTTAACCCAGTTTAAGACTCTGTACTGACGGGGTGCAGCAAAATAGAAGGGCTACCATGAACCAGGTGAGTTCTCTGGCTTGCTCAGGTCCTGCTGCTCAGGAGCCAGCTCCTCGAGAACATGATGAATGGAGGGACCAGGCTGGGAGAGAAGCTGTGGGAGAGTCTGCTTCATATCCCTGTCCCTGCCAGCCTGGTAATGATGGGCTGCTGTGGGGTGCTGCAGGCTGCTCCTCCCTGAGAGCTGAGGCTGCAGAACCTCAGAGGTTGCTTGAGGTCTTTTGGGGTTAGTTGAGGTCATTGGAGTGCCTGGTAGGGTTATGGGAGGTCACTGGAATCCCTGGTGGGGTTACTTGAAGTCATTGGAGTGCCTAGTAGTGGCCACCTGAGGTCATTTGGGCTGACCTGAGGTGACTGGAGTGCCTGGTGGGGGTTTCTTGAGGCCATTTGGGGTTACTCAAACAGGAAGCACAGTCAGCACAGACACTGCCTTTGGAATTTGCTGTTCAGAACATCCAACCAGGACTGCAGGAACACCATCCAGGACAGCTGGACATGGGTGGACCCATCACACACAGGTCAAGGTCTCCAAAGCCCCAGAGAATTGCACTTCTCAACTGGAGGAAAAGGATGGGAGACCTTGTCTATCAGTAGCCACAGACAAGGACCACTAGTGATTAATGGGTGAATATGAACTGTCATTGTCTACTTTATTCCCTGTATTTACTTGCCACACCTGGTGCAGGGACCAGAGGTGGAAAAGTCAGGAGGGGTGCTTCAAATGTTCCAGATGTTAAAAAGGGTTAAGTTAATAATAACTAGGGTTTGTAAAGACAAATTGAGAAATAAGAAGAGAAGGGATTGAGAGGTGTGCTAATGTCTTTACAAGCAATTCCATGGGTGAAGTTGTGGGTGTTAACATCTTTAAAATGGGTCTTAATGTCCCTCTTGATGTTTTGCAGCAGGTTTGTTGCAGAGCCCAGACAGCTTGGGTCCTGAAACAGAGATGGGTCTGCACAAGATTGAGCTTCAGAACTTTGGGGTAAAATGACAGGTTCAAGGGGGCATATGTTGCAGGTGGTTTGGGAAGGCTGGATCTTCCTAGTACCTCAGCCAGTGGGGAAAGGAAGAGGGCAACATGCGGCNAGGGGGCATATGTTGCAGGTGGTTTGGGAAGGCTGGATCTTCCTAGTACCTCAGCCAGTGGGGAAAGGAAGAGGGCAACATGCGGCCAGGAGTTCAGGATAAAAAGAGGCTGCATCCTCCAAAACCTCGAGAGAGAAAACCCCGCGGTGTGCCCCGGTGGACTCTCTCCCTTTATTCCAATAAAGTTGCAGGACTCCTCTGTCTTCTTTTGGACATAAATTTCTGGCATTTGTGGCTTTTCCTGACAAAAGTTTTACTGAAATCCAAAAAGATTACATGTACTGTCTTCCCTTGATCATCTGGGTGGGTTACCTTGTGAAAAATCGTTATAGAGAATACTAGTTACAAACTCATGCTAGGAGAGGCTACCACAACGAGTTTATCCAAAACCTTTTTTCCATGATGAGGTCAGATCTTGCCCCTCGTTTATGTTTCCACCTTCCCCTGGCAGGATGCTCATGCTGTTCACGGCTGCTTGGCATCCTTACGATATTGGTGTTTTCCATGTGTGACTGGAGACATTTCTCCAGGTTCTTATGGCCAACCTGATGGTTGGGCTTAAACAGCAAACCCCCCCATCTCCTGGACAACATTTCTTCTAACTGTGTATTATGAATATTTTCGGGTTTTTGTTTGTTTGTGATTCTGTTTTACTTGTAAGTTTTGTTTTGATTTTTTTTGGGTTTGTTGTTGTTGTATTTTGTTTGATTGGTTTGGGTTTGGTGTTTTTGGCAGGTTTGGGGTTTTCTTGTGGTTTTTTTATGGTGGTTTTTGTTTGTTTTTGTGGGGGTTTTTTGTTTGTTTTTTTGGGTGGTGGGGTGTGTTATTTTTGGTTGTTTTTGTTTTTGTTTTTTTTTTGTGCGGGCAGGGGCAACACCATGGATATTTTTATTGATGTGGAAAAAAGACCTGTTCACTTCTGTCCTCCGCTACGCTCCATCTGCCCGTGCTCCCGGCACCGTCAGCGCTAGCAGCCAAGAGCCCATGGCAACAGGTCCTCTCGGGGGCTGGAGCAAGGCAGCGAGCGCCGGGACTCTGGGAAGAGTGAAAACTCTTTTCCTTGGGATTCACGGGGGTTTTGTTTGTTTGTTCGTTTGTTTGTTTCCGTGACGGGCGGAACGCCGGGGCCGCGGGAGCCGTTTCCAGCCGAGCCGGGCCGGGCACGGCAGCGGCCCCCGGCGCGGCGGGGCACGATGGCGAAAGTGCTGGCGACCCTGAGGCACCACTGGAAGAAATCCACGTTCGGAGCCTGCCTGCTGGGCTGGGGCGGACACTGGCTCTATGGCAAGCACTGGTAATGCCGGCTGGGGCCGGGCCGGGCCGGGCCGGGCGGGGAGGCGGGAGGGAGAGATGGAGGAGGGGGAAGCGCCTAAAATGGGGGTCGCCTCCCGGAGGGCCCCGGCGGCCGGAGGGGATGGATCTCCCTCCTGCTCAGCAGCTGGGCCGCAGGAGGCTCAGTGCCTGTTCTGCCTTCCCACGCCGGCCCTGTTGTAGGACTGGGGCGGGTTCGGGCGGGAGGTTTAAACAGAGGGGATGTCTGGCCGGCATGAGCAGTGTTGGGGCCTCTTGGAGAGGAGGAGGTTTTGTTCTAACCTGAAAAAGAATGTCGTGAGCCACACGTGTGCCTTCAGCTTGCTTGCTTTGAGCCTGTACTATAAGGATGACTGGAACCAGGCCTGCAGGGTGTGCTGAGCGCGGTGGCCCTGTGCCTGTGGCCTTTCCCTCCTCCTGTTGCTGTAGCGGGAGTCCCTGTCTCTCTTTGAGGCCTGGCACCCGCAGCCTTGTGCTGTCCCCCCCCCGCGGTCTTTGCTGCTGTCGCCCACCCAGCTTGGAAGAAGCCTGGCAGCTGCTCCTCCCATAAGTTATACCTGGTGGTGTCATTGCCACTGCTTACCTGTGGAGTAAATGTCCCTTACAGTAAGTAAAATCCTCATTTGTGTTTTTAAAAAAGCTGAGTTTATCTTTTAATCCTCGTCCTTCAGGATTGTGGGTAATGCATTTGACTGAAAAGCAGGTGTAACCAAATTATTTTTAAAAGCTGTTACTTTTGGTTCTGCTGCTTATTGTCACTGTCTTAATAATTTTTAATTTTTTACTCAGGTTTTTAACAATGCGCTTTTCTGCTTACATTGCATTGCTGCCAAAGCCTCGGTGGAAAAATTAGGAAAATAAATCTGTTTATGTTGTTTTTATACTCTCTTCACATCCTTTTACCTAGGGACTTTGGCATTAAATCAGCCTTTGTTTTGCATGGTACATCTGCTTTAGTTGCTTACTTCTTACCTGAAGCACTGAGGCTCAGTGTCCCCTTTGTATCTGTTGTGTCTGGGAGTTCTTGTGCCCGTGTGCTGTTGGTTTCAGATGTACACTGATTTCTTGTGTGGTAGTGTGAAATTGTGTTTGGATCACAGAGAATGTGGAGTGTGATGTGGTGGGGAATAAGGAGGAAAATGTGAAAGGCAAACAACCAGAAAGGGAATCGTTGGTATCTAAATTTCAGTGTGTGGGGGTTGTTTGCCCCAAGTGTAGGCATGGTGCTTTAACTCAGATGATGTACTGGGGGAAGAAAAATTTTACATATCCCATTCTCCAATCTCCCTATTGTCTGTAAAGGAAAATACAGCATTTCCTTAGGAGGCACTGGAAATGCAAGGAAGGAAATCCTGTGATGACAGACAGCTCAGTGAGACTTTGATGCAGCCATAGCTACTACTTGCAGAGTTTTAAACACTGTTTGGAAACACTGCCAACTGTTTAGCAGTTTCTGGGACATTCCCTGCAGAGAGTTGTTTTGTCCAGGTTAGAGAAAAACAAGGAACAACAAGAGCATGATGGCAAGAGTGTAAAGAAGAGTTCAAAGGTGGTCTCAACAGACCTTTGTGATACTCTGTGGACAGTGAGGACCTTACCTTGTGGCAGGTGGACAGCAGGGAGTAGGCCAGGATGCCTCTCTGCAGCTTGTGGGGATGGCTTTTGGTGTGAGTGTTTTTGTACATTCCCTGTTCCCAGTTTCTGTGTCCCAGTTGTGCTGGGGAGCAGGGAGGTGCCTTTTGCCCCACGAACAGATGGCCACAGACAGCGCTGGGAGAGTTGAATGAAGGATCTGTAGGGATGGGTTGGCCCTGAGGCTTGTTGTTATCCACATCAGAGGCTCAATTGCTATGCGTGAGCCATACCTGACTAGACTGATATTTGCCCTTTGAGGACACATTTAAAGTGCAGTGAGGTCTTGTGCTCTGGTTTCTGGCATCACAAGTTCCTGATGAAGGGCCTTGCTTCAGCACAGCATTGGCTCAGATTGGCCTCTGACTTCCTGGAAGTAGCTGAGATGTTGGTCATTTATTTGCAGCCGAAGAAAATTTTTGTTTGCCATCCTGCATCCCTCTTTCCGTCCTTGTGGGTTTTCTAAAATATTTCTCTTGCGAGGAGAAGGTGATTTGCTTTTTTGACTTCTCAAGGTTCCTTTTTCTTTGGGATGCAGCAGCCATGATGCCTGCATTAAGTGGAGCTATTGTAAATAACAATCTGTCCTGCAGATAAATGGCAGCTCTTCTGTAGTCAGTCTCTCCAAGCTCACAGAAGAGCTCTGAAATACTTCCTTAAAACTTCGGAGGATGCTGTATGAACAAGAAGAATGTTACCTTTTCCAGGCTTGTTCCCCGTGCCTCTTTCCTGCCTGGAAATGGACATGGGATATTTTCTTCCTCGAGCCAGGTCTAATAAGCTCTCGGAGAGATATAATACACCCAAAGATAGCTCAGCTAATATTTTGGGGGCTAGATTGAAGCAGGAAGACTTCTGCTACAGTGTTGGAAACAAAAAGGTTTAATAAAAGACAAAATAACAAACAGAAAACTCGAGCCAGGTGCACAGCTCTGCTCCTGGTAAAAACACTTCACAAAAGCACTTCGTTTCTTTGTTCTCCTGTTTTTGTACCTAATTGTTCACGCGGGACTTTTTGGCTTCTGCCCAGTTGGGTTCCCTCAAGTTTGAGGTGAAGTTTCCAGGGTCCTATGAGATTGCTTTTCACCTGATAACTGAGAGAGTCTTCTGGGCTTCTTTCCTTTTTTGGGGGGACAAAGGACAGTTTTGTCACTCTGTCCACAGGGGGCACACTGCTACAATGGGAGACCCCCTTGCACACCCTGAAGACTGTGCTGTGGAGCCTGGTGTGGATGCCCTTGTGCTCCCTAGGGTGTAAAGGGAAGAGGGGCACTGGAGTGTGATGGATCATCCCTGAGTTGGTCTAAAGGTTGTGGATGGCAATAACTAAAGGTTGAGGAGCTGCTTAGTCCTGGTACTTTCTTCCTGCAGTGTTTAGTTTCTGGATTAGTGTATTAGCCTTTCAGTTCTGGGGGTGTTTGTTCAAATACTGACTGATTTAAAAGTAAGGAGTTTTGGATGAGCAGGAAGAATTAAAGTAGGAAGTCTTGTGCTTTTCCCCACTCTGCCATGAGTTATTCAGCCCTTCTGAGCGTGTGATGGTGCAGAAGGTCCCTCTTCACAGGGCTGTCAGTCAGGAGGTGACAAAGGTTTTTCATGTGTCAAATGATAGGAATTATGTCTGGTTAAACTACTGCTAGCTAGAACCCCATTGCCATTCTTGCAAAACCATAATGCATCTTAAAATTCCTTTTGTTCTCATAAAAGAATATACTTTAAAGATCCATTGTCTTGCATTTAGGATAGCAAATACTTTTGTGCTATCTGAGAAGTAGGAGGATAACTCAGTGTTGCTACCTATGAGGTTGTCTGGATTGCATGAATTTATATATTAGGCTCATTTTTATTTATAGCATATCATGTTACAGGTACAAGGGACACTTAATTTAATATCCTAGATCAAAGCTTGCAGGGTATGCCGATTGTCAGCTGTCTGCTCATACACAGTGACATACTTCTGCTTAACACATACAGGTGAGGGTGATTACAAATAAAGATTGTTCTTTACCATTTGATTGTTGTAAAATTTTCACCAAGTTTGGAATCCTTTCTCAACTTTATGTCCTGGGTCACCTTTCCTGAACTGAGCTGCAGCTGTTCTTTGTATCCCCACGGGGTGCAGTGAGTTACCAGCTCTGTCAAATCAGCAGAAATTACATCTCCCGCGTGATGGACATCAGCTGAACTGATTGTCAGATTTGACCAGACTGTCACAGTGATGTCACTGCGTAAGTGATCATCACCATGTCAGGATGGAGACCCTAGATATTCTACTGAGGCAGTGGACTCATCACATACTTAGTTTTACTCTGTATATGTTAAAGTATTGACATTCTCAGTAGAAAGTGCTGGCAAAGCACCTGAGCCTTTGACTGCCTGCCAGTAATCCTGAGTGGTGCTGTTATCTTCAATTTGAATGTTAGTCTCTGTGTGTTTGCCAGCTGATAACTCACTTTGTCACCTTTCTGCATATACTTCCTGAGTAGCTGACTTTATTTCATCCAAACTTTGTCAAAAAAACCCAGTATAAATTCTGAGTCTTAGGTAAAGCTGATGAAACCTGAGATTTGTCTTTCATGCCCTTCCAAGGCCAAGATGGAAGTAAATTCTAATACCCAGTAAAGAGGATTCTGTGCTCTTGCTGTATTAGAAGCAGCCAAAAAAGCTCTCTGCTAAGATAAAATCTTTTTCAGTAGTTCTGATATAGCTCCTGAGGACTGATCCTGTGTGCACAGCTTTGGTCAAGTTTCTCCTCACAAAACTGTTTGGTGTAGACACTAGACTTTAAAGTTTTTAGACTTCTTCATATTTGAGTATATTTAATAGTCTTAGATTTAATGCGGATAACCTATTTTGGAATGAGATCCTGAGCTGCTTTTTACATTTGTAGTATGATCACTTTTAGGGGAGTTGCTTTGATTGGATCTAAGACAGACCCTTGCTACAGCTGAGAGCCTCAAACAGCTTCAGTTCGACTTCGTTGTCCTCTCCTTGTTGCATTCAGTGCTGCCCTGAGTGACTTTCATCATGGGAGCTGTCCTTCCACCCTGGCTTCTGCTGGCTCTCGGGCACAGAACTCAGCCTCATCTTGAGGAGCATCCATGCTAAATTGTGTGGATCTTGTGCTTATGTGTGAGTGTGTTAATGCCCTATTCCAGCTGAAAACGTTCAGGACAGGAGCGGTGGCCATCTGTCCTGCAGGGACAGATGAAAAATCAGAGCAGCCCTGTCCAGGCGAGTCATACGGATGTTGTGTTCTCAGAGTGTTGTGTGCTGGCAGCCTGGCATGGCTGGGGAGTGGGGGGCTCTGCAGTCACTCTTGAGTCCTTTCTGTGTTGGTTCCCTCCTTTGGTGTGAGCCTGCTCTGGTCTCCACAGAGTCTGTGCTGCTGTGACTGCTGGCCTTGAGGCTGTGCTGGGAATGTTCTGTCTGTGGGTTCAGCCTAGGACAGCCTCTTTCTTCCATACCCTGCTGCCACTGTTTGTTCCTCTCCGTTTCCCAATTTTTTACTGCTTAAGCAAGTTGGCCCAGCTGTAAGCTATGTGATGCTTAATTCTCACAGCAGGAAGACAGCCCTGAGTTTGCCAGCAGATGCAACACTGCTTGTCTGTTTGGCTTTAAGGGCGAATGGTGTAGATAAGGCCTTAGGGGAAACGTGAAGTAAAAATTGATTTTTAGTTTGCTGTGGATATGGTGCAAGTCAGAAGAAATCTCTTTGTATTCTTTAAGGCAGTGGAGCAATTTCCCTTTGCCTCTACCTGCTCATGTTTGAGGATTGTTGAAAAAGCTTTGTTGCTACCTAATAGTAGACAATAAAGTACAAAACAAATCAACAAAATCTTATGTTTGTTATTAAAGTCTCATCTTTTCTGGGAGCTGGTGAGCAGTCATATTTTGAGAATGAATATATACTGAGGCAGAAGACTTTAAGAAGTTACCTTTTAGCTGGTTTTCACATTTTTTCCTAGCTCTATTTAGTGATTGTTATGACCTGCAGAGGACTTGCAGGGCTAGTTGGGATACTTTAGGTGAGCCATGTGAGATGAGTAAATGCAACAGCTGGGTGAAGGAGGAGGACTGCTGTTCTTAGAAGTGCATCCCTGTGAGTGCACCTGTACTGTTTTTTCTGGAGTTAGAATCTAGTTGTGTTGACATAATATTTTAAGGAAATGAAAAGATTCCTATTACCTGGCATCTTTAAACCAAATCTGGGACATCCTTGACAAACTCAGATGACTTTGAAATGTCCCAGTTGAATTAAGAGGAAGTCCTATGATATGGTGGGATGGTATGGGATTCTGGGTGCTGTGCTGCTAGAGAAGTGCGACAAATCACCTGGAAATTGCTGGATGGTAAATGATTCTTCTAGTCTCAGAATCTAAACTTTTCCTTTGACACTAAAATGGTAAGTGTCAAAGTAGGCTTCTTCTGTCTCTTTAAGTGCTTCAATGCAGGAGAAAATCAGCATAAATGTTGACATCTAAACTGTCAAGCTTAATTTTTATGGGTAAAACTCACTGAGGTGAATCCTTGACAGTTGTTTTGAGCATCTTTGAGGTTGAGAAAGAGAGCACAGTATTTTCTGTTTGTGTTTGGGAAATGTTGCTGGACTTCATTTTGAAGACAATTAACACTGCAGCATAAAGCTGGGGGCACCAAGAAAACAGCCTGGCTGACAGTGTGACAGAGCTTGACATCTGAACAAAATAGCATCAATGTGAAGTAAACAGATAACATGGGTTTGGCTGGGATTTGTTCAGAAGGTTAGGACAGCAATTCTCAAAGACATCAACTGTGCAGCCATCATTTGATAGTGGGGGCTCCTTGATATCCCATAGTATTTCAATTTTATGTATTGAAATTGCAATTATTTTGCTTTGGCCACACGTAGTCACACAGGGACGTGAAAATGTCCCTGTGTGAGGGCTCATGCCCTCAGTGGCACAGTGTGGGCTCAGCCTGTCACGCTGTCTTGATTGAGCTGGAATTAGCTGTGACGCTGCTGTTGCACAGCCTGGAACACCAGCCTTTGCAGAGTTATTTTAACTGGTGCATTTCCATCATATTACTGCAATCAAATCCAAGGCTGTTGCTCCTCTAAGTGATATTGCAGGTGCTTAATACAAATTATCTACTCCTTTGGTTTTAAGGAGCAAATATGACAGCATGCCTCTCAGGAATTCTTTTGCAGACATTCTAGTTACTTGTTATCCTGATGAGGTATTATTCACATATTTTCTTTTTCCATGCTTGAACTCTTCCTTTGTCTTTTCATTATTACCAGGAATAAATCTGTGGCTTTTATAGTGTAGTTATTTTCGCAGAACCCAATTTCATATCTCACCTGAAGTCACCCTACTTCTCATTTCATGGCACTGCAGCATCTCTTGGTGGTGCCAAAACCAGCAGCTTATATAGTTGCAGTGACAGATAAATACTGTATACCAGTGGAATCAAATAGATGGTACTTGGGTTTGGCCTTGCCTTGCCTTCTTTTCTGCTATTTCCATGGCAGGGTTTGGCCTGATGAGCCACAGTTTGGGGCAGAAGTGTGCTGTTCTTTCAGCCACCTGTTTTTGTCTGGTTGGCCTTTAATCCTTTTGGTTGGTACAGTACTTGTTTTGGTATGCTGACTGTAAGTGGAGTTTTTCGAATGTGATATTTTGAGACAAAAATATATGATCTTGCCAGGTATTAGGCAAGGACAAGCTGGAGGATGGAGAGTGTTGGTATCTAGAGGACAGGCAAGACTCTGGGCACAGCAGAACAGTACTTGCCATTTTGTCTGTAAGAGGAAGTAGGGCATTTTTGGGGATGGGGAAGGAATAGACTTTCATTCCTCATTCAGTAGCTGTGTCTCCAGTGCTTGCTGTCTGTATACCCTTGCCAGTGACAAGTCAGAAACATATTTCTGAACAGATAATCTGTGACATATCTAACACTGAGCATCTCTCTTTTGTTTTTACCCTTCACTTAATGAGATGAATGTTTTTCACCTCTCTGAGTGGGCCGTGCTCAGACCTAGGTGGGTGGGAGGTGCAGCATTAATGTGTGTTTGGCTTGCAGACTGATGGAGAGGGGAGTTCACAGTTGTCATGCACAAAGACTTAAGTCCTCTCTAGAACCCTTCTACTCTGCCAGAATGGTAAGTACCTTTAGTGTAAGCACCAGGCAGCAAGAACATTGGAAAAACCCACACCTGAGCTCTGGAGTATAGTTATGTAGCAATTTAACAAATAAATCACAGTTACACAGTGTGCCAGAGCTTACATAATTTCAGCACACTTGGCATCTTGGCCTTTGTTTTCTGCTTTTCTTTTCTGTAGAAAGAATGCTTGTGTGCACATGCAGAAAAAAAAAAATGCATATGTGCATCAATGCGGGTGTTTTATCCTTAAAATGTTTTGGGGTTTTTTCTGTTCCAGTGTTGTCAAACTGTATGTAAAAGGGGTATGTACCTACATTTTAAAAATGAGCAAATTGTTTTAAACTTACACAATGTAATGTCCCCTCTCTTTTCTGTCTTACCTGATAGTGATAACCTGCTACGAAGAGCTGCATGCCAAGAAGCCCAGGTAATACTGTTTAAAGTAATAAAATTAGATTTAAATCTGCCTCTTATCTTGGTTGTGCAGGGCTCCTGAGATTTTCCGAATGGGTCTTTCCTACGTGCCAAGCCTTCTAATGATGCCATCATCTGTGTTCTTTCCCTTGATGCCCAGGGGTGGGCGGGGGTACTGCCCCTTGCGTGTCCTGGCTGCTGCTGCAGGGGAGGGCAGCGTTATCCTTGGGGTGGTCTTAATCTCTGCTGGAGCTACCCAGTGTTGTGTTGCACTAAATAGTTTAGTTGTTCTTTTGCACTGGCTGATTGGGAATTTGCACAGAGTAGTCTTTATATTGCACTGCATAGCTTATGTTATATCACGTGGTTTGTTATCCCTTTCCCCCATCACATGGTCTTTCCCTCACCTACCCCAGTACCCCTGGTGGTCTCTTCCTGGGTGAAGAGACCCTCCCCTCACCACTCCTCACTGGTATCCCATTGGCTGTGGACCGCTTCCTCTGTCCCCATTCCCCCGGGGTATAAAAGTCCCCTGCCACCAGGGAATGCCCTCTTTCTCCCATGCGTTTGTCCACCTGGTGTGTCTCTTGGAATAAAGGAGAATGTTTCCCACGTGGAGGAGAGCGCTTCTCAATCTTTTGCTTTTGTCTATGAATTATCGTGTGGGCAAGGGTCCATAGCCGGAGTGGACCCCAACAGCCCAGCAGAAACCACATTAATTCAACCCAGACCTCCATTGCTGCATGTGCAATTGCTCTGTGCCTGTGAACTTCTAGCAGGGAGATGATTTGTTGGTAAGAGTGAAATCCCAGCCCCACCAGGAGGGGTGTATGCTGGGCAGAAGCAGCACAAACTGCTTTGTGTCAGTGCTCAGCTGCAAAGACCCTGCCCTTGTCTGTTTGACCCTGAGTGACTTTATCAGGGATGCCAGCTGTGATGACTGACTGACCCAGCTCTTCTGGGACCCATCTCCTGGAAACTTAATGGGGACAGCCTGGTTGCTGATCAGTGACAAGAAGGCCACTGTGCAGGGGGGAGAGTTACTCTCTCAGGATACTGACTGTTGCATTTCTTAGTTTGTGGCCTGCATGGGCAAACAGCAGTTAACAAACTCCCATACTGCAATATTCCAATGAATAAATCTTGTCCTTAATAAGCAGTCTTTTGGAGGTGTAAGTGCTGCTGCCCGTGGATGACATCACTTCTGTAGGATTTTAAGAGTTTTTACCTCCCACAAATAAAGTTTATTCTAAACCTGCTTCTTCATGACAGATCTTTGACGTTCTGCAGGGTGTAACATTGCTCCTATCATTGCTATGTACTGGGGCCTGAATGGTGAAAATTATTTTTCTCAGTAAAGAAGTGTTGTGCACCTGAATTATCCCAATTTTTGTCTGCTGTTGAAAGATTTTCACAGGAACTTGTCTTGTGCAATGGGTCTTCATGCCAGACTAGATGTAAGGGAACTCACTGCTCCTGAAAAAACAAGGAAAACCTTTCCCTGAAAATACTGCTTTCATAAAACATATTTGTAATTTCAGAGTCTTTATGTTTTCAATATTCATTTTTATTACATAACAACAAAGTGATAGAAGTTTTTTATATCTCAAAAAATAGTCATTAATGCCTCAGTATTTGAAGCATGCTGACCAAATTAAACCAATTTTTTTAAAAGGAGCTGATGAAGTGTGTATTGCCAAAAAGGTGTAAGTGCTAAGGAAAAGACTGGTACCAGCAGATAGTTCAGTTGTGGAAATCCTGAATTTCCCATTTCTTAAGTCCAGTTATTAAGTGACAGGTTCTATTCCATTATGGCTTATTCTTACAAATGAAAATACAAAAGCACTGTCAGTAGAGCTTCCTGCAATTTTAGTGGTTAAAGCCTGAGAAAATGTCCTGCAGAAGACTCCTGCATTAGAAAGGAATGAACCAGAAAGCCTAGTAATCAATTCTTGCTGTAATTTCCATTCTCACTGATGTGTCATTGCCAAATAGTGCTTGAAAACACACAGCAGTACTGCATTAAGGCATTAAGTGTCTGGTATGTTCTTCAGAATAACAACAATCTAAAATTGTTTGAAAAATGCTACTTGCTTTTATAGTGCTGTATATAATTATTGGAAAAAAAATAGAGACAAACTCACCAAAGAAGAAGTTTAGTTTGAATGAAGTGTGTGTGAAGTTCTTACTGTTTTTACATTGGATTTTTAGGTTTTTAAGCCTGTTACTTTATCAAATTGATGAGGGAGGTGCCTTCCTGAGAGAGAATCCATGACAGCAGTGTTTCATGCAAAGGTTCTGCCATGTGTGTCTGAATTTAAATACCAGTTTATGATGACAGCCTTGGTGTGGCAAATGATTATGGAAACATTCTGCAATAAAGGACCCATTTGTCATATTTTTAACATTTTGCACCTCTGTCTCTGGGATAAGTCAGTGTCAGCTGACTCGGTCTTCCTTGGCAGATCAGTCTTGCTGATTAACCTTGTTGTTGCTGAACTCCGGACACATGTAAAGAGGTGCTGTTTAGCTGGCAAACAATTCACACAAGGATAGTTTCCTGTAAAAGAATGTCATTTGTTTGCTGGTATTCATAAAGCACTATAAAAGCTTTGTATAAAGGAATTTTCAAAGTTGTAGAATAGTGGTTGTCATTTTAGAAGTCCAGAAATATAATACCTGGAAGTGTGCATGTGACCAGAAAGTGAAAAAGGTATTGGCTTACCTAAATTATATCTTCATATATATATATTTAATAACCATTTTTATGGTATGACTGTAAGTTGTCTTTACTTATGTTCTGCTCTGAAAGACTTCTAGAATATTGCATTATTATTTTTTTATTTCCTGTCTTACAAATCAGCATTTGCTTTAGAAATGCCCTTGTATGTAACATAAATGTCTAAGTGTATTACATAACAAAGCAATTATGTCATTTCTAATAAAATCTTTATGAGCCTTGTTGGGTTGTTTAGAGCCTTGCTAGATTGTTTGGAGCATGCAAATACATCATATTGTGCCCCCTAAGCAAATAATTAGTTGTTTCTGACAGCTGTAACATGCTAGAGGGTCCCTATTCCCCAATTCCCACCCAAAAATTGCAGTATAATAAGTTGGTCTGTTTTCCAGCTGATCTTTGAGTAAAGCTTAAGAGCTATTGATTTGTTTCACTTTCTTTGAAGATTTCTTTACTCTCAGCAACTTCTCTCATGCTTTTTCTTTCCTGCAGAAGAAATTTGGATGTTTTAAGCAGCACAGCCAGCTGTACCCTTCTTTAAATTGAGGTTACCTGAGCAAAGTTTGCAAGTGGAATTAGTAATAAGTTTAAATAGCTAACAGCCACTAAAATGTACTGGTTTTTGTGTACAGTATCACCTCCTTCAATATAAAAATTCCTGCTAGGGGGTTAATTTCCAAGGGAAAGGGAAGAAAAAGGCAGGAACAGTTGACTGGGCCATGTTCAGCACAGTAGTCTTTGCTTCCTACTCTTTGTGGGGCTTCTGGATGGTATTGCTGAATACCTTGTATTCCTTGTGTTCAAATCCAGTTTTATTTGGTGTGTTAGTGAGGCTGCCTTTAAGTGACCTTCTAGAAGCTTATAGAGCAGGATGTGTGGAAGTTTTGCATTTCCTTTTACATTTCCTGGCCTGTGCTGAACAGCTTTGGAAATAGGTCCAAAGTGCAAGAGGCTTTGTGGAGAAACTCTCAAAAGAATTTAAAATTGAGACACTTTTTCAGAATTGGATTAAAAGTTGGAGAGGAATGTAATTATTTTTATAGAGAGAGATTAGTTTTAAAAAAGTGTAAGAAACAGTGGACTTGCTTATAGGTCAAGATTATAAGATTATCTTATAATTATCTTTCCTGTCTTCAAAAACTGAAGCATAGAAAATACTAACATGAGTAAAAGAGATAGAGGAATTAAAGTTCAGAAGTTGGAAAGAATGCAGAAAGAAGGTGGCAGGCAGGTGTATGAGGATTACATAAGGAAAGAAAATCCAGTAACCTTGGAGTCAAGGAGAGCTCCCTGGATTTCTGCCCATTGCAGGAAACCAGAGGTTGACAAAAACAAAATGGTGGTGGAATTGTAAAAATGAGCTAAAGAGTACTTATGATAGTGATGGGAGCTGCTGCTAAGAGTGCAGGTCTTTGAATAAGAGACCTTTACAATGGCTGAAGATGGAAGTCATTTGGATGTCATGAGGCTTGAAAGCCCATTGACATTTGTAGAGATGCATTATTTTGAACTGTTTTGGCAGTGTGCTTAAAAGATAAACTGAGCCCTGCTCTTTTTCTCTTACTTAGGCTTTTGGCAACCAGCTGATGCCTGCCACTATGCCATTGAAGAAAGCAACAGTCTTCCTCAACCCTGCAGCTTGCAAAGGGTAAAATTCCCCCTTCCTGGCACTCTCATTTGAGGCACTCTTTCTGCATTTTTGCTCTGCTATCCACTGTAAAAGCTAGCCAAATTTTTGAGCTCATTTTTGCCTCCCTCTGATGCCAAGCTGGTGCTATGTAACTATGCCAAACTTTATTTTACCAAATACATTGGGATGAGAAATAGAATTAGTTGCTTGAGGTGGAGGAATGATTTCTAAACATATATATTTTTTCCCAATTTTTTTCTTTAATCCTGTGTTTCGCCTTTGTCATTACTTCATATGTAGAATTCCATTGTATTCCTTCCAAACTTTTGCATGTGATATATTGCCATCCTCAAAAACAATAGAAGTAAGAGATGACCTTGATTGCTTCAAGACTTGAAGTTGGCAAGAAGTGATCTTACTTCTGTGGGAACCTGCCCTTGAAAGGGATGTGCCCACAAACTGAGAGGCTAAATATGGGCTTGGAGCAAGACTTCTGGAAGAGGTTGGCTGCTATTTTTATGTGCTTATTAGCAGAAAAACCATAATCTTGGATGTGATGTGTGTCTGTTTCTGCTGATCAAACAAGCTTTGGAATAGTTGCATTTTGTGGAGGGGCAGAGAGTTGTTACTACCAATATGAGGGAATATTATAGCTGACATGAAAGTGCTTGGACTCACATGCTTTTGTGAGCCTAGAAAATGCATGGTATTAACCAAGTCTCATGTTTCTACTTGTAAACAATTTATAGTTACTGATATAATTATTTTGTTATGCAATGACAGGCATAAAATTAGCAGTCCTACAACAAAAAAGATCAGAATTTTGCTTCTAACCTTATTTAATAATATGTAGTAATAAATAATTGGGATTTTAAAAATACTTCTTAAAGCCTACATGGGCCTTCCTTATGGTCCTAAAGGCTAGTGCTTTGTAAGTCATTCATTTTCTAATAAATTTCTTTCTGGAGATCTTCATTTGTTTTAATGGGTTTTTAAAATTATTTTTTAGCAAAAGTTAGATAGCATCTTGTGTACTTATTAAAAAGTGCACAAGATTTATTGTGCAACAAAACCCTGACATCTGAGATATGAGACTAGAAATGGAATGCATTTGAACCACGTGAAATCTCACCTTTCCTGACTGTCAGGTTGAGTGCCTGATTGTGGAGATTGAATGCTCGGTTTTAAGTAGATTTCTTCTTGCTATTCATTTGTTTCTTTCCCTTTTAATTTTTTTTTCAGCCACAGGCATCATTAAACGGTTTTTACTCTATTATTTCTAGCAAAGCTGGGAACCTTTTTGAAAAGAATGCTGCACCAATCTTGCACTTATCTGGCTTGGATGTAACTGTGGTTAAGGTAAGAACTGATAGGTCCTGCTATTGTAGAAATATTGAGTTTCTTCTTTTTCCTCTTGAAGAATTGAAATTCAAATCTGTATGCATTTGAAATTCTCAGTTGTCCTGTAGACAGAACATTTATTTCTTCTTATAGGAAGAAATAAATACTGAGATATTAGGCCGATACCCAATCTTTTTAATTCACAGTTGGTTTTCAAACAGTGTAGTGAGATTTTAATTTTCAGCTAAAGCAGTACATATTGCTTGTTTGTCTGTCTAAAGCAGCCCTTCTATAATTCATGTTTGAGAAAAAACTCTCTAAATATTTGAGTGCTGGCTAGTGGTGCGTGCCCATTGCTGTTGAATTTGTCATTTCTGCCTGAACTTGAAGAATTGAAAAGTGAGGAATTTTGACATGCGATTGAACCGTTCAGATTAATTAAAAATAGCCTTTTATCTTTACACTGAAATTATTTCTGTGTCTCTCCAAATAATTCAACATTCCCACCACGAAAGCAGAACACTGAGCTCTAAATGGTGTGAATTAACAACAGATTTCCTTTGGAAAGAGAAGAACAAGGAAACATTGAAGGGATTCTGATCTTTCTGCAGTTTTTTTGAGGCTGTGATATGTGGATTGCTTAATAGTCAGTGTGTCCTAACAGCAAAGTACTCTGATATGCATCTTTCTGTCTTGGAATCTTTTCCACAAGGTTTAGTATTAAAATGCTGTTTTTATTAATCCCTTTCTCTGATCATTAAATATACCTAGTCCCACCCTAAGAGAAGAAATCATTTTGCAAGACTTAAAACTGATGCTTGGTAATGTTAGACCCGACCAGTTGGCAAAACAGGGCTGGGCAAGGAAGTGAGGCTGAGATGGCTCTGTAAAAGACATGGATTTTGTAGAAAACAGTTTTGATAGTTTAAAAAGTCAGTACTCTTTACTGCTAAATCCGTTGTCAGTGGCTGTCAGGCAGTGGCCTTTTGTGTAGTTGATGCTGTGTTTCAGGAGATGCACTTCAGCACTTCGGCTGTTAAAGATAGTGGGAGTTTTTCTGCACGTGATTGGCTTCTGAATTTGTTTCAATGTAATATTACCTGGAAATTAGATGGTTGCTGTGGTATTCTAGATCTATTGAATAAGATTTGCTCTGGTATTTCATTTAACCTCTGTGTGTGTGTTTACTTGCACATATTATATTATGCATCAAACTGGTTTTATAAGTTGAGAAAAACCTGTGAATGTAAGTAATGTACAGTACTGTGTGCCTATATAAAAATAACTATAAACCAGATAGATAGATGATTCTTTTCCCTGTGAAAGAGATATACTAAAAATAGTCATTTGAGTGCTCATGTGTGGGTCTCTCTTTCTTCAGACTGATTATGAGGGACAAGCAAAAAAGCTTCTGGAATTAATGGAAAACACGGATCTGATCATTATTGCAGGAGGAGATGGCACAGTCCAAGAGGTACTGCAGGAACCTGGTTTGTTGAGAATCGTAGTTGGGCCAAGGGCAAGAAGATTGAATCTGTGCAATGTAGCAGCATCATAACAACCGTTCCTAGAGATCTGTCCAGTTTAGTATCTGTGTTTTCAGTAAATGTTGTAATATTCTGGGGACAGAACACTCTGCTTGTTGGTATTAGTCTTACGACATGATGGGAGTGGGAGCAAAAAGAATGTGTGACGCAGCTGTCTTCCAGAACTTTATTCTAGAATGAGCAAACTCTTTGGAGGGACACGATTCTAACTT